>VYZV01020567.1:64416-100933 GCA_013401275.1 Pandion haliaetus | reverse complement strand
GAGTGAGGAATCTTCCCCCTGAGGAAAGAGGCGGCAGCGACGATGTGTGGCGAGCTGACTCAACCCCCATCCCCTGTTCCCCTGCGCCGCCGGGGGGAGGAGGTAGAAAACACTGGGAATGGAGCTGAGCCGGGAAGGCGGGAGGGGTGTGGGGGGGTGTTCTGATGTTTGGTTTCCCTTCCTAATACCCTTGTGTTTTGTTTTTGATTTGATTTGTAGTAAATTAAATTGATTTTGTTTCTTCCCCAAGTTGAGCCTGTCTTTTGCCCATGACCATAAGTGGGGAGTGATCCCTCCCAGTCCTTGTCTCGACCCACGAGCCTGCCTTTGGATTTTCTCCTCATCCCAATGTGGCCAGGCGAGGGGGTGGGGGGTGAGTGAGCGGCTTCGTGGTGCTTTGTTACCAGCTGAGCTGACCTGAAACCACGACACCACGCTTTTGGGGAGTGAACGTGGCAGCCCTGGGTCCGGTGGGGAGGACACGAGGGGCTCCAGAGGGAGGGTTGTGCTCTCTGCGGACAGGATGGGGGCTGGGGGGTAGGAGGTGCTGCCTCTGCAGAGGAAAGTAGAGGAAGGGGCTCTCTTGCAAGTGCAGAGAGACAAGATCAAGGATAATATCCAGGGAAAGCTCCTCAGCCATGCTGAGCCAAACTGAAGGAGCTGTAAATTCAGTGGGAAGAAAGCAGGAGGGGCATCTTCAGAGTCAGAGCCAGAGCCAGAGCGGTGCTGTGTGTCAGTCCCTTCAAAAAAGGACACGGGTCCCTCATGTCCTCCCCAGATGTCATGCATTAACCCCGTGCTTGGCTACACAAGGATGCAGTGCTGCCTGGGTCCAGACAGTCATTCCCACCTGTGCTGTGACCCGGTCTCCGGACTGCGTGGCCACCCGGGACCAGGCTGCGCTGGGGCTGTCTTTCCTGCACACCACTGCACTTCAGGCATTAGAGAGTTGAAACTTGCTGTGGAGTTGAGAAGCTTTGCCTTTCCTTCCTACTGTTTGAGTTACCCCTCTAGAGACAGGTAGCTTAATTCATAGTAAATTAAATACATATTTGATAAATATATTTATATCCACGCACCCTAGAAAATTAATGAAGTCACTAGAACATTAATTGCATCCTAGACTTCTTAGTCTTTGCTGGATACACCAATCATGATCATTATCAAATATGTATAATTGTTGCCTTTATCTGTTGCCTGTCTCTCAAAATGTATTTTAGACACCTATAAATAATATGTTTTGCTTTCAGTTAGCCCACTAATTTTAGAGTCATAAACATATTCACAATATAATGAAATATGCTATCTCTCTCTGCTAAATAGTGGCATATTTCAGGACTTTGGAGGAGAAGGCAGTCCTACTGAATATAGGATATACCCAGCACTTTTTAGTTGCCCTGCTGGGTTGAGGCCTTCCCACAGCATGTGGAATAATAACTCTTCCAGGAATTACAGTTCAAAGACCAGTACACAGTTCTCAAAAGAAACTCTGCTTTCAAGAGGGGCTTTAGTTGTGTTAAGAGAGGATTTGCGCACCAGCTCTCCTTCTGTTTACTATTGCTCTTGTAAAGAAGCAACAGGACTCTCTCTGAACCATTCCTCAATGAGTCTATGCTACTGACCATGTATATAAATGAACTTCTAGGCCATGTATGACAAAAGCACCTCATTTTTCCTGTCACTGTGATATTGTATATCTTTCTTGCCATAGCAGTCTTCTACCAGTGTTCCTCTGTACGGATTTCCCCAAACTTTCTGCTGATACTTCCCTCACAAACGTTTCTTAAACCTGAACTCTGCATAGCTTTCCTTGACTTCAGTATAGTATCTGTGTTAACACTGAGGAAGAGTCATCACATCCAAATTTTTCCATATTAAAATCAAACGTGCTAATTATCTAGTCTAAGCTAGGACTTCTCTACTGTTACTGGAAGGAATGGGCAGTTCCCAAGTATCACCTGTCTTAGGGCAGGACAAATTGTGCTCTAGAGACACCTCTTCCTCCTCACTGACAGTTAAGAGAGCCCAGAGACTACTTCAGATTGACACCTACCTTCCAGGTGGCTATATTAAGGAACAGTCCAATCGTTTGTATCAGAATGTAAAAGATTTGGGACTTTCCACTTCTTTTGAAGCTTGAGGTTAACTACAGTCATTGCCTGCTCCTCTCTTGTTTAGGCTTCTTTCTTCTCCTGAAGGCTCCTATGGAAACCTGACCAAGTATACATTGTTTACAATAAATGTATCAAGGCCTCTTGTGTTACCCAAGTGCACTTTTTAGTGCATATTAGGGACAACCCACAGAATTATTTACAAACCACACCTGTGAATTAACAAGGGCTTTCCCCAACATTTCCATAAAATAAATGCTACTGTTTTTCTGAAGATTGCCTAATTGTTTTAGCTTCTGTTATCCAACCATTTGAGCTCAGTGTAATAAGCAGTCTTCAAGCTGAGTTGTCTTTTATAATAGAGTGGAACGAGACTTGTAAAAACTACATTGTGTTATCTCACAAAACAAAGTTAATTATGATGAAGGCAAAGCCTTCAGTTGTGCTTTTGTTGTCATCTCTAATGTAAGAATGTTGCTGAATTATTGTTTGTTTGGAGCTAGCTAATGAAGGAGGAGAGGAGTTTTCATAATGCACCATTTCAAAATGATAGTTCCAGGCTCTCTTATTCAGCTTTCAGTTACTTTAGTCCTGGTAATTTTTTTCTTGTTACAGGAAAAAAACCCAATCAGTTCCTGAATAGAACCTTTGGTAGGCAAACCCTCACCATAAAGTGGAACTCTTGATTTGGAAACTGCTTTTCAGACAGCCAAAATATATGAACCGTATGTTACATAGGTATCTCACAGATAATCCACCAAGTTGGAATGAGACAGAATGCCCACGAAACAAATATTTTTGCTTATGTTCCTTCAGCAAAATGAAGTAATCTGCCAGACACTTTACAAAAGGCATTGAAGCAAATATAAATGGTAATTTTAAAACTTTAATGGATGCAGTTACTTAATAAGGTAGAAATGCCCAGAATTTTTGAGGTTAAAATACAGGCACTGAGGAGTAAACTGTCAAGAAAACAAGAGAGGCTTGGTATTTTTTTCCAATATATTGGTAAAAAAGGTTAATGTCCATGGTGATGGATGATTAAACTCTCCCCAGATGACAGGACCTTCTGAGGACCTTGTACACCCCTTTGCTTCTGTAGGAATTCCTTAGGGAAAGCCCTCACCGAAACTTCATCTCGATAGACATGTCTTGCAGGCTGCAGCACAAGTGCTACCTCCTGCTGTTGCTCTTGGAGCATCAGCCTTCCCCATGTTTCTTCTGGTCTGAATGGGACTGTAGGACTGCTTTTGCCCTAGCAAAGATCCTCTGAAGTAAATTGAGTTTCTCTGAAGATGCATCTCATGGGTTTAATATTACTGTGTCTGCAGGCAGACAGGACATGGAAGTCAGCGCTTAGAGGAAGCTCCTGGTCATCATAGGCTTTCCTCATCTTCCCAGGTTTCTTTCTCACTCTTATCTTGGTAAGGACAGGTCATCAAAAAGAGGCCAGTTATATATCTTCAAGGGTTGAACAAATGAAGGATGGGCTGTAAAGCAAACCAGAAGGACCAAAGCGTGGCACTTTTCCTTTTTGCCCTTCTGTGGGTCAGTAGGACAGTTGTGGGGGTGAGAGGCTATCTGAGGCAGGCCCTGATTTTCTGCTGTTATCTCCCCAAGCTCCCCCCCCCTCTTATTTCACAAATAATCATACTTGAAAAAAAAGTATATAATGAGGCAGTTAGTCCAAGAATAACCAGAATAAAAATAAGAATAATTACACAGGCAATGTAATTCTCCTATTATGACCCCACCACATGCATATATATACATAGCATCACTGAAGATAATAGATTGAGAAGAGCTTATTGCTCTGAGAAAAATATTGTTAAGAAAATAGAATACACCAGGACAAAAGTTTTCCTTTTCCCTTTCTTCCTACCTTTTCTCCCTTCTTCTGTTTTCTTCTTTTTTTTCCTATTTTTCTTGGTCCCTGTGTGTAAGACTTGACTTGCAGCTTCCAAGAGGTTTACTAGAACTGCCACAAGGGCATGTACTCAGCCTGCAAAATCTCGAGGCTGTAGGCAGGTAAATCAGAATAGGAAAGCTGGTGATTATTAGAGTGGAAAGAGGGCAAAGGGTTGCAGTGTAAAACATTACGTTCCATCTGCATTCAGGAGCCAGATAAACAGTGCCAGAAGTTTAATTCTTCTTGCATGCCTGAGAAAGCAAAATAAAACAGGCACTGTTTCCTAAGCAGAGGTGACTCTGCAGGGCTTAGACTAATACTATTAAGGTCCAAATCAGAAACTGTTGTTGCAGTCAGCAATATTACTGCATGACCCCCTCTGTCATGCAGCTAAGGATGCTAAGCCCAAAGTTAGCTGATTTTGTTAAACTGTAGGAACCTTACTTCTGGCCCGGCGCAGGGACAAAATGTCTCACTGCAAGTTCTCAGCTCTGAGGCATGGGTCTCTGGGCTTCCTGCCCCACAAGCGCAGTAGCAGGCACAGGGGCAAGGTGAAGGGCTAGATTGCTGGGCCAAGGCCAATTGTATGAGGTTCAACAAGGCCAAGTGCCGGGTCCTGCACTTTGGTCACAACAACCCCATGCAGCGCTACAGGCTTGGGGAGGAGTGGCTGGAAAGCTGCCCGGCAGAAAACGACCTGGGGGTGCTGGTTGACAGCCAGCTAAATAGGAGCCAGCAGTGTGCCCAGGCGGCCAAGAAGGCCAATGGCATCCTGGCCTGTATCAGAAACAGTGTGGCCGGCAGGAGCAGGGAAGTGATCGTCCCCCTGTACTCAGCACTGGTGAGGCCACTCCTTGAGTACTGTGTTCAGTTTTGGGCCCCTCGCTACAGGAAAGACATTGAGGCGCTGCAGCGTGTCCAGAGAAGGGCAACGAAGCTGGTGAGGGGCCTGGAGCACAAGTCTTATGAGGAGCGGCTGAGGGAACTGGGGTTGTTTAGCCTGGGGAAAAGGAGGCTGAGGGGAGACCTCATCGCTCTCTCCAACTACCTGAAAGGAGGCTGTAGAGAGGTGGGTGCTGGTCTCTTCTGTCAGGTGGCTGGTGATAGGACAAGAGGAAATGGCCTCGAGTTGCGGCAGGGGAGGTTTAGATTGGATATTAGGAAGGATTTCTTTACTGAAAGGGTTGTCAGGCATTGGAACAGGCTGCCCAGGGAAGTGGTTGAGTCACCATCCCTGGACGTATTCAAAAAGCATGTAGACAGGGCACTTCAGGACATGGTTTAGTGGGCATGGTTGATGGTTGGACTCAATGATCATAAAGGTCTTTTCCAACCTAAACGATTCTATGATTCTATGATTTTGGGGAATGAAGGTACAATAGAGAAGAGGGGCCAGGAATATAAACCTAAAAAAGTTTTACCCATTTAAAATACATACGCTAAATATGGTTATGGTATGTCCAGTCATCAGAATGGACTACGCTGGACTGGTATGTGGCTGTGGCATCTCAGAGAAGAATAGTATTTTTTTATGTGAGAAAGACGCTGCTGGACATTACATTTATGTTGTTCTAGGTGTATGTTTTGGTAACTCTATGGGTGTGTTCATGTGTGTACAGACACATTGTCGTGGTTTAACCCCAGCCAGCAACTAAGCACCATGCAGCTGCTCACTCACCTCCCTCACAGTGGAATGGGGGAGAGAATCAGAAGGGTAAAAGTGAGAAAACTTGTAAGCTGAGATAAAGACAGTTTAATAGGTAAAGCAAATGCCACGTACGCAAGCAAAGCAGAACAAGGAATTCATTCATCGCTTCCCATCATCAGGCAGATGTTCAGCCATCTCCAGGAAAGCAGGGTTCCATCACACACAACGGTTACTTGGGAAGACAGAATGCCATAATTCCAAATGTACCTCCCTTCCTTCTTCTTCCCCCAGCTTTATATGCTGAGCCTGATGTCATAGGGTCTGGAACATCCCTCAGGTCAGCTGGGGTCAGCTGTCCTGGATGTGTCCCCTCCCAACTCCTTGTGCACCCCCAATCTACTCTCTGGTGGGGTGGGGTGAGAAGCAGAAAAGGCCTTGGCTCTGTGTAAGCACTGCTCAGTGATAACTAAAAAATCTCTGTGTTACCAACACTATTTCCAGCACAAATCCAAAATGTAGCCCCATACCAGCTACTATGAAGAAAATTAACCCTATCCCAGCCAAAACAAGCACACACATAAATACTTTTCCAGTCTTACTCACTGTGTATTTGGTTTCCTTCTTCAGAAGACTTGTAAAAATTCCCCTTTAGCTACTATTCTGATCAGAAATCAGTCAAGAGCTTATGGCTAGCAGAACATATGTATGAATTTTTCTATTCATGATCACTTAAGCTTTAAATCTAGATGTTTATATATGTACACTTGATTTGTTTATATGTTTCTTTCCTTAATCTTTGTGTCCTGTCTTCTTTGTCTGTGCTCCACTAGAGATACAGGTGTTGGTCTTTGCTGAAAACTTCTAGAGTGCCTATGCCTTACTAGAGCTCCTGGGCATTGTTTCAGTATAAATGTGACAAAGCAAGCACTTTGTAAACCATAAATTCCAGCAGTGGGAATTTGCTGCAATGCTTCTCTTTTCCTCCTTTTCTTCCTACCCCTAACTACCAGCTGTAATGTCAAGAGAGTTGGCATAGCAGAAAGCTGATAGATGACTGTAGCATGTATGAATGATACTTGTTTTGAGCTTTAAAGGTCTTTCTGCATGTGTAACAAAACTAGTCAGAAACATCTGTAGCCTCAAAAAGATTCACTCTATGCAACTCAGCTGTGTTTTTCATATTTGTGTTATTTTTTTGACATTACCTTGGTGGATGGTTTTATGGTAGTTAAAGCATTTACTGACATGGAATTATATGCATTTTCTGAGCATTTACTGTTTGTGGGTGGAAGCATCTTCCAGGTTCCATCTAGTGGGCTACACAAGTTCACTCTCTCATTAGTGCTCAAGACTAATAGCCTCAAAATGGGTTTGCAGAGGGCTTTTAAGAAAGAGATAGTTAGTTCATATGCTGTTTTCCCTCTACAGAGAGTTTGTCCCAGAGAATTTTGCTCTGGGGTCCTGTACATCCGGCCCCAGTGGTATTTGCCTGTCCCTGTGGGGCCTTTTGAGAAGAGTAGAAGAGCCGTGGCGTTGGTGGCTGGCCCACTCCTCCCTTAAGATGAGGCAAGAGTTAGCGTCACCTCCTCCACCCCAGGGCCAAACTTGCCTTACTGGTCACTGAGGGGATCATTCTCCCATTGGATCTGGAGGTCCTGGGTACCGTAGTGTCATGGCCACCCAGCACTTTAAATTTGCATCAGTCATGACAAGACCTGCCCAGGTGCACGAGCCCAAAGGGAGGAGAGGGAGAGACCAGGTGGATTGGTGTACACCTGCATCTTCTGCTAGACTTTGCCTCACTGAGCATTCCTGGTTGCAACGGGGCCTTGTGAAGAGTTTTCTGCTGTGTGGACAGAAATGGGTCAAATGCAGCATTCGTAAGGGAGGTGTATGCATTTATGTCCCCCTTGGGTTAGAGGTCTGTACCTACCTCTGCTGTTCTGTACTGGCTATAACAACCAAAGTAAATATATGCACAAAAGATATACCACTGATAGACTTTCAATGCTCCAAGCCAAAAACTGTTTGAGTTTATTTTATTTCTTCACCATGTCTAGAGGTCTGTTAATGACTTCAGTCCTATAGGTCTGGAGGAGCTGCCTTCATCAGCATTAAGTGCAAGATCCAATTTAGAATGGCGTCATGCATTAACGTGCTCTCGACTTGCATCAGTGGGAAGGATTTTCCACTTTACAAGATGTGCCCTGCCAGAAGCTTCTTGGAGATGCATTTACCTAATGAAATTGATTTAGTGTCTGGCCTGTGTTGCCTGCTAATAAAACCTTTCAGACAAAATTGTGATAATAAGGTATTTTATGGCTTTCATTTATGATAAAATACGCTGGTTTATTTGCTTTATGCCATATTTATCTAAGTATATGGGGAAAAGAAGTAAAAATAAATTCTGTCCAATGGCCATATTAAAAATGAGTGATTTAGTGGAGCTTGCTAAGTTTGTCACTCAAGTTTTGCTTTTCAGCTCATGAGTAGAATCTGCTGATAATTCATTTCTGTGTTCAAAAGGTCTATATGGGGAAAAAATGGAAACTATGATGTCAAGTAATTAACTTAATCTTATTAAAAACACAACAAAAAATTTTCTCTAAATTATACCCCACTTAGGAAAGATAGCCCTGTGCTGAACTTTGTTGGCAGTAGACTTTGATCCCATTTGCTTTGCATTTACTTACACCAAAAATATAAACAGGGGATCTGGCTATTCTCAGAGAATGCAAAACGAATTCTTATACTTCTGCTGAATGACCCTTGCTGGCTGCTTCTTTGTATGTTTTTTTCTCCAGCTGATATTTTTAGCTTGATGCAGAGAAGCAACTGTTTCCTTCCTAAGTAAGCAGCAAGGAGCACTATTTTTATGATTTAGAGTGCAGAATTGTGCCCATGGAAGTGAAGGGCCCAACTCCCACTAGTTTCATTATGGAATGGAATTGGCTGTCATGAAAAAACTGTTTTTACTCTGCACTGGTACCTTTGGCACTTGCAAAAGGTGATACTGATTTTAAAACTCTCATATAAATATCACCTGCACCTACAAGGAAATTAGCTAATGAGTGTTCATTTTAAATTAAGTAGCATAATGTGTGAATAACTGTTCAGTAGTTGGGAGGAAGTAACACACTTGAGCCTTAAAAATACCATGAAGATCTAGAAAGCTGTTCCACTGCAAACAAATGCTTCAGGACAAACCAGAACTGTGTGTAAAAGTGAATACATGGTCTGTTGAACACAGTAGCCAGATTTTGCTTCCAGTTTTCTCTCTTCCGTCTCACTAAATTAGGGAGAGAGCATGGATGTAACCAGAAGTAGCACCTTCTTGCAGCCCACTCACTGATGTTGCCTCGCGCATGCTTGCAGTTCCTGCCATGCAGTCCCTGAAGTGCAAGTACTGGCATCTACCCTTATGTTTTTAGGCATCTCGTTTCATTGCCTTTGTTTTACCAATTGTCTCTCTTCTCTCCTGCCTGCTCCTTTCTGTTACATCTATGAAGCCTGTGCACCAGGGGAACATATCTGCTCCCTGTCCAAAGTCTGCCTGAGCTGGTTTCCTCACCTTCTGATGAACCTCTTGCCAAGTTTCCTCATGGTGAGGGCGGTCCCACTCTCTTGGCCGTTCAGATCAAGCCTAACATGGGTATATCTGTGGCTTGATGCTTAACCCGTCATTTGCATCATTTCGTGGTGATGTACCAATGAAGGATTATAAGAGAATATAGTCAATGGGGAGGAAAACCTCAAACATGTAAGCGCTGATAAAACAGAACTGGGTTGTTAGTTGACTGGTCCTTTTCTCTCCCTTTTCCATGTGTCTCTGACACACTTGCGGGTACACTTCGAGGTGAGAAACATGTTAACGTTACCACTTTTATTTGTCTTATTTTATTCATCTCTCAGCCTACCACCAGGTCTTTCTCTTTCTTGTTCAGAAGTGAGTCTGTCATGTTAACTAAGTAGCAGCTTTCTTGACAAAGTGCATAGCATTAACAGCTGCTAAGGCATGCTTTATTGGTTGTTGTTGTTTTTTATAAATTAAGTTTACTTCTACTGCTCCCGGCATTTAGTTGTAACTTAGATGTTTCATTTGTGAGGCAGAACTGAGGTTCATGAAAGCAAATCTTACCATACAGTTACTGGCTACTTTCTACAAGTTTATTATTCCAGAGCTCCAATGGAGGGAATCCACTTTATCAGATGCATTGAAAAGAATAGAGGCAAGAGGTTAATTATGTTGAATTGCTTTTTCAAGTAGAATTTAACTTCAGTAGGGAGAGAGATGTTTCAGTCAATGTTGCGAGTATTGAGCTGAGGCAGAGTCTGGTCAGCAAGGCAAGTTGACCGATGAGTGCGCTAAAAAAACTGATGAGCTTGGTCTTAGCTTGGAGATCATTAAGGGAACTGAGAAATCATTAAATCTAGAAATGGTACCTAATGGAAGTCGATGAGAGAACAACCATGGATATTTAATGAGCAGCACTGCATCATGTTCTCAACTCTTCAGAAATAAATAATGAGATACTTGAATTTCTCTTTGAACATCAATAAATGTAGAATGTGAAAATAGCATGGGGAAAAATAATCCTTTGGGCCATCCTCTTAGTAAGTGCTTTCTACAAGCCTTAATTAATTATCAGAGTTACTTGTGAAACAAGCTTTCGCGAAACTATGGCACCATAAAATGTCTGTTTAATAGTTAGCCCCAAACCACATCTAGATTACCGTGAAACTCTGAGAGTTCATTACCCAGAATTATTGAAAAATTGCCAGTGTAATTTCATTCTGCTGAAGAACACAGGATGAATTCTGCATGAAGACAGCTATAAGCCAGAAATCCTGGTAAGCAATCTTTGTTAGGAATGATGCCTTATATACTGTTGCTGTAACATACTCATTAACCTTCAGGTAGTTTGTACCTTGGAATAGGTACGTTATTGCTGCACTTCTGGCTGGTTACTGCACTTCTGATTACATATTTGAAAGGAAAAGCAAACTCAACAGGTCTGCAACAGGGAGGAGTGTTGGAAAGGAGAGGTGGGAGGTGAACTCTGGAGCTGGATTCAGCCAGTTTATCCCATAGGGATCCTCCTTGCACAGGTGGATCCTCAGCCCAGGCAGGAGAGCAGGGGGCACTGGAGCAGCAGTGGAGACGTGAGGGTAGTTACACCATGTAGCCTTCTGCATCCAGCTTAGCTGGAGAACTGTGCTCCTTTAATTCCCTCGGTTGCCAACAGGAAGAGACCAGCTTCAGCAACAGGCAACTCAAGTTGCCCATGTTACACTTATTTTGGAACATCCTGTGACAGCTACCTTGGACCAGTCTTTTGTTAGGGATATGAGGTGGCTGCACAAGTGTGGAAGAGATTTGAGTGTTGAGGAGTAACATCCACAGCAGCACTTCAAAAGATGTCTGTTTCTCATAGCACTCTGAGGTGGAAGCTTTGCATATCGAATGGTCTGTGGTGGGCTTTTTTTGTTTGTTTGGGTTTAAACCTTTTCTTCTAACCTCCAAAATGTCTTTTGGGCTAGATTGTTCATATTTCTTCCTTGGCTTTATGGCAGTTCATATGATTTGATTTTTCTACGCATCTCTGCAGAAGGGCAGCTGTAGATAACAACCAGGCTTTTAAAAAGGTGCAGAGCTGTAGTTCTATCCTAGGGAAATCTGAATTTAAGTGGTTATCTACAAGAGGTGGACAGAAGAGCCGTGGCATCTTCAAACACTGACAGAAAAGACTGTGATGGGTACTTTTTCAGATCAATATGATTATAATTAAGATCCAAGAAAATATAATTCTTAGAGAAATCTTTGTGGTTGTAATTCCTTTCCCCTTCTTCTCTGACCTTAGGTAAAGAAAAGGGAAGCTGGGAAGTGACCAGTGCTGAAAGGCCAACAGGATCCCGGGTGGTTTCTGCGTTAGTCAGCCACAATTGATCCCACACTCCCATTTCTCTGGGTGAAGCAGATGGCAGAGTTCCCATTGAGTTAACAGGGTCCAGGATTTTAGTAGAACTGCTCATGTTTTACGCTGGAGTGAGGCATCTGGGACTCTGCCCTGTAACACTGCTGGGCACTGAGGCTTTCCTGAGCTCTAGAACTGGAAGAGAAATATTTTCCTAAAGCATCTCTGAAGGAGTAGTGTCTGGTTAGTGCTTTACCGCTAGCTGTTCAACTCCATTCAGTTACTCCTCATTTCTGTTAACTTTTAACTTGTGTTTTCTGTTTTGTGTCTGACACAGGGGTCAATTTTTCTGCCAAAGCTATAATGCAGTATGGCTGGGAAGTGGGGGAGTAGCAATCTGATCAGGTTGAAAGTAATCATCTATCAGTTCCTCCAAAGCTTTTTATTTTTAAGAGACTGTTGCACATTTGGGGTGTGAGTGATTAATGTACTTTCTCACTCAACAGAAAATAATAGTCTTTATAAACATGAGTTGTCCTTGCTAGTATGAATAGAATTCTGCTCCCATCTCATGTAGCAACTTTTTAAGCTCTGTATTTGTGCATATTTGGCGTCTACGTTTCTCACGTGTATTGTGTGCTTTGGAGTCAGATGAAGACTGCTGAAAACATGGCTGGTCTCCATCAGCTTTGCAGTTATGGTTGCTTTTGCTAATAGATGGGAAACAACTGTCTTCAAGGGGAATGGGCAAAAATAATTTGACACTCGGTCCTGGTCTGTCCTTAAGACAGAGGTGAGCTTTTCTTAGCATTCCTGAAGCTGTCCCACAGCCTTGCATCAGATGGCGCTCCCAAAAATGGTCCCTTCTCTGGGCTTTGCTGTATCAGCAAGTGAGAGGACAGTGCTCAGTCCTGCAGGCGTGTGCTAGCTGTGATGTAAACTGAAATATGTGCATATTTACTGGGTTACTCATTGTTTAGTAATATCAGGCATGTTGCCAGCAGTTCAGTAATTGCTTGATGAAACTAGGAGTTTTTAGAAGAAAATAAAGCCTTTAATAATATCACTATATATTTTTAGTATTCTTATATAGGAGGCTTACGTTCCATTAGCACAAGGAACTGTTTTTAAGTATTCTCAGTTCCCTGTGAGGAAGTAAATTATTGCTAATTCCTGGTTAGGTAACAGTTACCTTGCCTGTGATGCAGGTCCCCAAAAAGTATATTTGCTTTTTTTCTTGCACAAGAGCCACAGATTGCCTGAGGAGGATGTTTTGATGGGGCTCCCTGAGGGAAGAAATGCTGTCAGTACGGTTCCAGGAAGCAATAAGCACCTTCATGAAAATAACTCAAGTCCCCATCCTTAATCCCTGCCTATCCTTTTTTATCTGATGGACTCAGCGAGGGCTGGAAGATCACAGTGTGGCTGAAAACAAAAGGGAGTTAACAAGATGTGACCAGTCAATGGATAAAACAATAGGTGAAACCCACCACGTTGTCTAGTGCCCAGGTGTCCTTCCCATGCACAGGTAGCCATGTGGATGGTGGTGAGTTTGCTCTGCTGCTTAACGCTCGGAGGGCTGCCACGGGCGGGCGGCTTGTGCCCATCGCAGTGCAGCTGCGCCTTCCACAGCCTCAGCGAAGGGACGAAAGCCAGGTATGCCGATACTCTCTCCTGGGGGGTTGCCGCTCTTTCTCTGGTTGTCGGGGATTTTATTTCTTCTCCTCTGTAAGGATGCTCGGAGGAGAAAATATTGCATCCAGACTTTGTGTCCATTATTTTTCCAGTCGCTTTGCACTCTAGCTTTATTTGCAGAGGATTAGCTTCTGAAAACACAGTAAGCTGATTTCAGAGAAAGCGTTTGGGCATCTCCTCTGTGAGAAGAGAAGTGACATAATTACTGCTGGTGCAATGGCAAAAAGGGAATAAAATTTTAAAAACATTTTCTTTTTCTTACCTTTATGCTGAAAGTGCTAGTTTAAAAGGCTTTATTCTGCTCTGCTGGTTAGTTTCTGAAGTGTAACTATATTTGGTTTATGTTGTGGTACCAAAAAGTGCAATTCCATTTACTTAAAAAAATCCTTCAGTTGGAGATTTTAGGCAAAGTGATAGACTCTAGATGAGAATGAACCAAAAAATTAGATAATAATAATAATAATAAAACAAATAAGATAATGCTCAGATTGGAAACTTTCAGTTAAAAAAGAAGACAAGACCAGAAGGATATCCATTTTTGAATGCAACGCCATTTTACAGACATTTCTCTGGAGGACTGTAATAAAAAGTCTTTCTGAAGGGTAATCATAAAGTAATGATCTGACTTAATGAAATACAGGCTACAGTTTTATAAGGTGTGGTTCACAGTAGAGGAAGTTTTGTGACAGAGATACAGTATTTGCAAAATCCTTTGGAAGAATTTTTTTCTAGACAAGACCACAGTACTGAAATGAAAGGCTGTCCCCTATATTTTGGATCCCCATTAAACAGATCTACTTTCTTATCTCTTTCATGGTGCTACAGATTTCATACCAGAAACTTTCCCAGTAAGAAGCGCGGTAGAGACACAAGTAGTCTGCAATTGTTAAAAGGGAGTGCAGTAGCGGGAGAGCCACTTATTGCTCCATAAATGTCACAGTTCCCATGGGAATTTCCTCTCAGTGACTGGGAAAAGCTGTAGAGTGTTTTGGTAAGATACATAATAAACCGAATATCCATTAGTCCCTTAAGGAGCATAATGTCACCTTTTTTTCTGCATTATGATTCATATTTCTCACTAGTAGAAGGAGATTATCCCGTAGATTAAATGTTTAGTGCTCGCTGACATGGTTTAGGGACACTATGAGAAATACACTGTTTTACTGCCATAGTGTCTCTGTTATCAAACGTTTTGTGTCATGCCTACACACACAAAAAAAAAAGTTTTTTTTGAAAGAGGATTTCTGGATTTTTCTTATGTGATAGATTTTTCTCATTTGATAGATTTTTCTCTTCCTCAAAGTCTCAACTTTCAGTGGAGGGTGGGCCGGATTTAATGCCACAATAAGAGTGCTGGATGAGAGTAATGTACTATGTTTTGATTATAAATTAACAATTTAACTGTAGGTTCAAATAACATTTAACTCCAGGAAACCTGCATGAGCAGTTCGGTGATGTTATTTGTTTTTGTTGATAGTAGGGGAATAATTGCTTTCAGCAGAAACCAATCTAGTTTTGGCAGCTTTCTAATATTCTGTTTATCAGCCAGGCAGTGTGATAAGAAAATGTTACTTGACTGATCACATTACATTTCTTAAGGTATCTTGTTTAGCATGTGGAGTGGGACATGCCTATCTAACCACTTACCTTTTGCAAGGTGGCTTTGTATTTCGCTAAGAACTTGCCTTTCTCTCCTTGCTGATAGACAAATTAAAGTGCAGTCTGAGAGACCTATTTTATCTCTCTTCATTCCTCATGGCTACCTACAATCCCACATCTTGGCAAAGTCAAAGTTGCAATTTTTTGTACAAAGGCTGCAAAAATGTAGCATAGGGTTTTCATGATTTGACCTCTAGAGATTAGAAATGGGAAGAAACGATTAGAACACATAAATCTGCCTTGCTTTTAGTATAGCATTTTCCAAAGAGTTAATTTTCTGCACTTTCACTCTCGTAAAACTGTACATGCCTGCGTTGCAGTGACTGGTACCATCTGTACGCACCTTCCAGACTATTTCATAGTAAGGCAGAGCTTGCTGTCGTGTATGCTGTTGTTAGTTGACTTTCTTATTCTCATTTCACGAACCAAAGATCCTGTGCCATATTTAATCTATATTACTTCCTGTCATCCCACACCTCAGTAAGGCTTCTTTTCATATGCCTTTTATTATTCACTTTACGGATCTTTTTGTTTTAACATGCACTAGAATCCTCTGTTGTCCATGAATGTTGTCAATGCTGTCTATCATAAGTACTCAAAACAAAATTGAAAGAAAAAAAAGCAGGAACACTATATGGGCCAGACTCAGACTCACACCACGCCACGAGAGGCACAACGCTGCAATCTCTGCAGTCAAGAGGTACATATGAACTACTGCAAGTTGATGTACTTATGGTGATGAAGTAGAGATCAGCAGCAAGTAAAAAATGACAAGAAGAAATCTTATGAAAAAAGAAAGGCAGATCAAAATCTTGCATTAAAATAAAGTTTCAAAACCTTTTCAAAATACAAGAAAGTCACATCTGTGTTTGTGTTTCCACACCAGGACAGTGCTGTGTAATGACCCGGAGATGACCCTCACTCCAGTGAACATCCCTGTAGATACATCCAAGCTTCGGATAGAAAAGACAGCCATCCGCAGGGTGCCAGGAGAGGCTTTCCACACACTCCACAACCTGGAGTACCTCTGGATGCCCTATAACTCCCTGGCAAGCCTCAGTGGGATCACCTTCAAGGGCCTTCGTCGCTTGCAGGAGCTGAGGCTGGATGGGAACGATTTAATATCGTTCCCCTGGGAAACCCTGGCTGACATGCCACAGCTAAGGCTTCTGGATTTACACAACAACGAACTTACCTCGATCCCTCCAGATGCTGCTCGTTATGTCAAGAATATCACATATCTGGACCTGTCTAGCAATAAGCTGATGACTCTTCCTCAGGCTCTTATTGCCACCTGGGCCAACCTCCAGGCTGTTCCTTACTTCCCCAACGATAACTCCAAGATCATCCTAGGTAAGAGAAGTGCCTGTCATTTTTCAGGTGGCACAAATGTCAAGAGAACCACATCTTATTGCAGCATTTTCACCCACTGTGATTACCACAGGAAGTACACTGCTGGGTACAATTTAATACCCCATATAAGGTGTGCAAATTCATTTACATATTAACAAACTCACCTCAGGCTCCCCACACCCAGCTTATTACACCATAAACTTCATCACTTGCTTGAATTTTTGTAACAGAAAATTGGTGACTCTTGCTCAAGGTCTTTATTTATTGACATTGACATTTTTGACAGAAATACAAGTATGATTAGAGCTCCACATCATTCATGTGCTGTTTTCTAATAACAGTTACTATGGAATCGTTCCATTTTAAGCAGCATTAAATAAAAAGATGTGTATTCATTATGTCTAAATTAAAGAGGAATAAATTTATCACTGAGCATAAAAACTGGGTCAGGACTGCCAGTTTGTCTCTTCCCAGAGCCTTGTTTATGTGTTCACACAGAATTAAACCCCAGCCTCCCCAAAGCCACCAAGATAGTCCTGCCTTCAAGGGCAGTTATAAAGTTATAAGAATCCACATTTTGGTCCCAATTCTGGGCTCCTCAGAAGTACAGCTTTGGGGCAATCGTACAGTTTTTTTGTCAGAGGGCATATTACAAATGACTGTCTTGAATTCTCTCAGTTGCCATATCCCCAGATGAGGTTTCAAGCACATTTACTAGTTCAGGGGATTACTACTTAGCCTTTTAGCCATCGTGACTGCTTCAAATCCATGGCAGGTTGATGATGTTTCAGAGTTGTTGCCATCTGCTGTCTTCACTTGCTATGACTCCACTGACTGTGTTTGATCTGCAGGGTGTGTGCATCTGTGTGTACTGCCTCTACAGCCATGGATGTGAGTTCAGGCACTTGCTGATAATCTCATCAGAGACATTGCAGGTTTTCTTTCACTCTGGGAAGTACCTGCTGCTCTTTGTTCTCTGGATAAATTTAGGGGGGTAAAGTTTTTAAAACCAGATTGCAGTGGAAAGAGACACAAGACTTTAAAAATGCTCAAATTGCCACCTGCAAAGCTTTTAGTGTCCTTAGCAGATGTTGTTTAAGGTTTCATTAGCACCAGGAGAGAAGCAGATGTTTCATCTTCTTGCTTTGGCAGATGCGGTATCAAGTTCTTTGAGCCAAAGCTGGCTGTTTGGGATTGCCCATTTCATTTGTGGCATGACAAGAAGCTGCCTATATCATACTTTTCATTTATTTTTTAGAGTCAAGTTACATGTAAAAATGTTATTCCATTCAATATAGATTAGGAGAGTATTTTGTTAAGAACAGATCATGCCTTGATGCTTGTGGTGAACCTGAGTGTTTGCGTAGCCAGCTGTGTACAGGTTGCTTGTGCCAGGATCCTAAAAAATTAATGTAGGCAAATGAGTATAATGCTAAGATTAATATGGTAATGTATAAACCCTCCAGCTCCTAGGTCCTATCCTGTTGACACCCATAGGGATCAGGTATATGAAAAGCAGGTCCCTCGCAGGAGCAGAATGGGAGAACACAGCTGCATGTTTCTGTTTCACTCTGCTCATGACTGTTTCTCTTGGAGGCATAAAAAAAATCCATGAATAATAAAGAGTCAGCCCAGTCCCTTCCTTTGTCTACAGTGCATCATCGTGACTCCTCTTCAGAGCCCTTGCCTGTAGATTATTTCAAGAAGAAGTACTTCCAGTGGTAGCTTGCTAGCTGATAGTCTGTGCCAAGGCTGCAAGCATTTGCACATGAGGATTGCCCACGTAAGCCCATAGGACTGTGCCATGCAGGGCAGCAATGGGCTCTCTGGGGCTTTGGGGGTGCTGTGGCATCAACTGCGGCTGGGGCACCTGCCAGGGAATCTGGAATAAATTGTTATCTAGTGCATGAAGTCAGAAGTAAGCCACTAGCAAAAATGCCATAAACCAACAAAGCTAAGCTGCAATTTCATTCTTTATTTAGTCCCCTTAACTTTAATATATTAATTTATAAGAAGCGCCCCCCTGCCAAGGCCCACCGCTTTCCAATCCCCTTCCAAGCCCAGGGAAGATGGTATGCAATGGTCTCAGAAGAGATTTTTCAGCAGAATCTTTAAAACAGTTTAGCTGAGACCCAGGGGCTTTTGATCAACCCTGTGTTTTTGTTGACTCTAGCAAATTCAAGCAGCCCCTTGATGCTCATGGAGCCTTGAGGTGCACCCACTGTACTTGTGTCAAAACTTGGTTCTTGCCAGAAAGCTGCTCCTTGCATGAGTACTGCTGCAGTGCGCCAGGGGCCAGCAAGAGTGGGCACCATAGGGTGGGCAGCTGTCGTTTCCTCCTGCCAGGAATGGAGGGAGTATTGGTACTCTTTACTTTCAGGCAGTTGCCAGCCCCAACCCCTGTCCTTGGGCTGCCTGGGAAAAAGAGGAGGTGAAGCCCCCTTGGAGGGAGCAGAGCTCACTCCTGTGGCAGGCAGGAGATCTGGGACACCGTGCTTTAGGCTTAGGTTTCAAACGTGTGCCTGAATTTAGATGGTTTAAATATCCCCAGTGCCAATTCCGCTAGCTAGAGTCATTAGAGACCATAAACTGTCCATAGGACAGGTGAATGTGAATACTTATAAGTAGGATGACACAGATTTAATCAGAATGCAGCAACTTCTGTTCATGGATATGCGTTGCTCTAGTTCCAATTTTGCTTTTTCAATACCATCTTCACAGGTCTATTTTTAATAGAGTAGTGTCTTGTTTTTTTCAGATTTTAAGTTCAATAGGTGCACACTGGGATAGCAGAAAGAAGAAAAAGAGAAACATTCTGGGACCGAAACAGGAGTGTGTTCTTCAGTATACCCCTTTCTATGTGTATATACTTAATATAGTTATTGTCTATTTATGTTCTTTTATATACCGTAACATGTATATTCTTCAATTTAATCCTTAAAACAGTTCTTTCCTCTTATCAAGTGTTAATGAGCATTTCAGGAAAAAAACAACTGATTACTAAAATAATGAAAATAACTTAGACTTACAGGGCTGGAAGAGAACTCTTACAGTCAAGTAGGATCACCTACACCTATTGCAAGCCTGACAGTTGGCATGACAATCTGGCTAATGTTTTAGTAATTCTTCAGTGAGAAGAATTTCCTGGCTTGTTTAAGGAAGAGACTCCATAGTCTTTTCATACCAAAAAAATCCACACCCCAAAACAAACCAGCCCTCCCCCACGGCTACTTGTTTTTTTCCATCCTGGAACAAAATGTGTTTATAATAACTTCTTGTTTTGCTTCTTTACGTGCATAAATAGCGATGTTTCAATGATATGAATAATCCTGCTTTGAATTTATAGAATACAATTTCAGCTCCAGATTTTGAGATACTTTAGCAAGCCATATTTATTCCCTTCTGCTAACTGGCAACTATGGGATCCGTCAAGCTCAGCCAACAGCAGTGGGGCAGGACACCACCCCCGCCGCCCTGCCCTGCCATATCCCTGCATATGCACAGGCAGTCCTTGCAGGGCAGATTAGGAGCCTATTACAGTTTGTCCTGCTGAAAAATAGAAACAAAAGTGGCAGAAACAAAAGGTGCTGTTGGAGTGACGTAGTGCTCTGATTTATTTTGACAGGCTTGCAAGACAATCCTTGGGTATGTGACTGCAGTCTGTATGAAATGGTCCACTTCCTAAATTTCCAGTCTCCTAACATAGCATTCATTGAGCCCAGGCTGAAATGCTTCACCCCTCGGAGCCTTGCAGGAGTCCTCTTCAGCCAAGTCGAGCTAAGGAAGTGTCAAAGCCCCGTTGTACATACGTCCGTAGCCAAAGTAAAGACCATCCTGGGCAGCACTGTGCTACTGCGATGTGGCACGACAGGGGTGCCCATTCCTGAGCTCAGCTGGAGAAGAGCTGATGGTGCTCAACTAAACGGCACAGGTGGGTTTGGTTTAAGCTTTTCTCGTACACATGGAATGAATGGGGGAGACCTGCACCTTTATTTTCGACTGACTGTTCAGCAAATGGAAGCTTCTATGACAATAGATCCTTCCCATGGATAAAAGACCCCCCAAAAAGAAAGTAAGCCATGCAAAATTAAGATTCACTGTAATTCACAATACTACCACGTGTAATTCACTATTGAATTGTGATTTTCTATAGACTATAAAATTACCTACGTGTTGATGTAAATATCATCAGATAAATGTATAATATCATGTGTAAAAGGTTGGTTTTGCTATGTTTCATAACAATTGTGGTGGTGAGACAAGTCAAGGGGTTTTCTGCAAATCTGTTGGGAGCTGAAGAAATGAAATATGTCCAGCTGTAGCAAGAGACTGTTTTAAGTTAATTAGTTAGTAATTCAATCACTGAAAAGGCTTCCCACTGAATTATTTCATGGGTTTTTGAGACTAATGATGAGCTACTGTTAATCAGTTAGTAAACATCTCTGGCAGAGAGGTGCCTGATGTGAATTCAACTGGGATGCAAATCTGCTGAGGCAAAGAAAGAAAAGGTTGCAAACATGCAACATTACTGATACATTAAAAGAGAAAAGAAGTACAAAACTGCTGAAGGGTGCAATACTTCAGTGA
Organism: Pandion haliaetus; assembly: GCA_013401275.1. Classification (NCBI taxonomy): domain Eukaryota; kingdom Metazoa; phylum Chordata; class Aves; order Accipitriformes; family Pandionidae; genus Pandion; species Pandion haliaetus. Next base: position 80,056 of record VYZV01020567.1, on the reverse strand, counting down.
CAATGCTTCCAAGAAATGGTTCATTTCTGATGTATTGACAAGGTCTCTTGGGAAAATGGTCTGTGGGAGAAACACTGATGAGGTCCCTCTTCTGTGCTCACCCCTTTTGTTGCGGAAGCCTTCAAACAGCCACTGTTTTAATGACCGATCACGTTTTCATTTCCATTCATGAGAATAGTTGGACCTAAAATTGCAATGTTAGTCCTTTAATGTGTGGGCAATTTAGAGAAGAAACCTTTGCTGCACTCAAGGCAATCGTCCTTAGCTTTTTGCCCTAGAGGTTTTAGGTCAGGACCTGAACCTTCATCCCTCCAACCTCCCCTGAATGCTACTGTATCCTAGGCCTGGCCCTGACTTTCATAGAGGGTCTAAACTCAGCAGATAAATTGCTAAGCATGGAGTCTGATTTTCAAAGGGTTACAGGGCTCATCGGTGCACCAAAACAGGGGAGAGAGCATTTTTCTTTCACAGCAGTTGAACCACTTGTAATAAATATCCTTTTTTTGGGATCCGCACAAGTCATTGCCCTGTTGTGCATGATGTGCAGGATGTAGCAGAGCTGTTCATCATAATGATAATGTCTACCCATCATGCTGTGAATATCCCTCCTACACCTGAAAGAGAGCCACAACAAAAAAAAAACAAAACAGAGAATGCTTTCCTGAAAGCGTATGTTGAGTTTACTTTGAGATACAACTGAGAATGATGTATTTTGTGCTCCATTAAATCAGACTTTAGCACCTTTCAATAAAACGTTGGTTGAAAATACGCATTATTTCTCAGCAATGGCAGCTTCTGTGCCAATGCTATATGACTGTTTGAAATGTTGGTGTTCTGAATGGAAAGGAGTGAGAAACAGCCCACAGTTTGTATGTATGGGGAAGTGCCATAGGAAGACCAGTAGCTTTATGTTTTTTAATATACCCATTCAGTAAATAATTAAATTGAAAAAGTAACTTCTGCTGCCATTGTATTTCACTGCCATTGGAATGTGCCCTGATTGCCAACACTGGATCCTGACTCCACAAGGGCTTGGGAGAAGTTTGCATCCTGTCTCACCTTTGCTTTTCAGACATCTTCCTGGTTTCAGCGGGAAAGGGCAGAGATAGTATGTGCTTATCCCAAGGAGGCTGGTTAAATAATGAAGAAGGTGCTTTACCCTTCTGCATGACCCCAGCTCTTTTTTCCTGCGCAAATAGAAAAAGGCAAAAAAAGCTTGTTTTAGCCTTCTGGTAAACCAAGTGAGAAAATCAACACTCAACTGTGTATATATCATTCAGTGGTAACTGATCAGACTTCCCTGTGTTTGGCTCAATATAAAAGCCTGCACTAATTCAGCAGTAAAAGGGATATTATTTTTCAGCTATTTTTCTCCATATACTCTAGGCTAGTCTATATATGTTTTTTAGAAGAAATTCTCCACTGTTTGTATTTTCTGTGACTCAGAGTACTGCATCTAATGTTCAAATAGATCATGTTACTGCCTACTCCTTCCACTCTTTTAAGTATTGTAGCTACATAAGAGCTTTTAAGCTTTTTTTTTTTTTTAAATGGAAGAAACTTTGCTGTTTTGTTTTCAAACTACATCAGTTTGGAGGAAATAGCATCAAATGCTCCACATATATTCAGTCTGAAGCAGTGTAAATCACAACATAAACTAATTTTAGTGTTACTGTCCTTTTCTTGGATTTACTTTGATTTTGTAATGCTCTTGGTGGCAAAAAGAAATGATGACTACTGTATCGAGAGACATTTGGCTAATTAAATCTTAATGTTTTACAAAACGTTATTGATTCTATTGATTATTGCCTATTTATTTTACATTTTTCCTTCCCTGCAGTTCACCAAGAGATTTCCAGTGATGGGATGAGCTGGTCTATTCTAGGCCTGCCTGTAGTCTCTTATCTCGACTCTGGGGAGTACATCTGTAAAGCAAAGAATTTTCTGGGGGCAACAGAGGCGTTCATATCTCTCATCATCACAGACTCAGAAAGCACAGATGACCCCAACGCTAATGCCAAAGATGCATGGAGCGGGAAGGCGAGCGGGATGGAGGCAGCTGCCTACAATGACAAGCTAGTGGCAAGGTACGTTATCACCACCTCCACCGTGCCTACCCTGGGGTCTGGAGTGGGCACCGGAGAGGGCCTCCTCCTCCCAGATGTGGCCCAAGATAGCAACCCCAGAAACCTGCTGGTGAGCCCGCCTACTGGTCAGCAGGAGCCGGAGCGAATGGTGAGGTCCGTCAGGGTGATAGGAGACACGGACCAGAGTATCACCCTCGCCTGGAAGGCACCTCTGGCAAAGAACACGACAGTGTTCAGTGTCCTCTATGCCATCTTTGGAGAGAGGGACATGCGGCGGATCAACGTGGAGCCAGGGAAGACCAAGGTCACCATTTATGGGCTGCTGCCAAAGACCAAATACATCGTGTGTGTCTGCGTGAAAGGGCTGATCCCCAGGAAGGAGCAGTGCATCATATTTTCCACAGACGAAGTTGCCAGCGCAGGAGGGACCCAGAAGCTCATCAATGTGGTTGTCATCAGCGTGGCCTGTGTCATTGCTGTTCCTCTGACGCTGGTGGTCTGCTGTGGAGCACTGAAAAGGCGCTGCAAAAAATGCTTTGTGCGGAAACCCAAGGAAATTCAGGAGTCCTATGTCACCTTTGAAAGCCTGTCTCCTGGGGCCAAGGCGAAAGGCGTGGAAGGAGAATACTTGACTAGACATACCCCCGATGAGTCGAACAGGCTGCTGTCTGCCCGATCGAGCGTGGACTCAGAAGCAATACCAAAGATAGAGGGGCAACCTAACGAATACTTTTGCTGAAAGTAACTAGGCTGATTGTTGGCTTGCTAGGTGGAACGCACGTGGCTGTATATATGACTCTGCTCCAGCACTGCAGGCTACCCTGTCAATGCTTCTGTCTCTGACATGTTCTGGAGGAGGATGCAAGAGGGTAGATGGTGCCCAGGCTTTACAGAAACATGTTGCTCATCCCGCTTGGGGTTTGCTGTTTTGTACCCAGTCAAAAGCTTCTGTGATAATGGCCTCGTTCTCCTGGACCACTTTTATTTTCGTAAAATGAAGCATGCACACTGAGTGTGAGGACATTAAGCAACATTTCTGAGCGCGCTCTGCATGGTGTTGTTTAGTACCTGCTCTGCAATACGCTAAATATTTTATTCTCAGCTCTTTTGATGTTCTTTTGGTTGACAAACAGGGGAGTGTTTAGTCATTTTAATAGAAATATCTATTAAGGTGAAGATTGAGAGTCTCACCTTTTACATCCCCCATGTTTGCATGAAACATGCAGCTTGATGCTTAATAGATCACTAAACACAGAGGTACATCAACCCTTTCTACTACGTTCAACATAACAGCTCTATGCTCTGAATTCAGAGAAATGTGCAAAGGAGATAGAAATCAAGAGACAAACCCCAGTCCACTCCTAAGAATAAGAACACACAATAGAGAGTGTTTTGTGATTGCATTTTGGCCCTAAACACTGTTCTTAAGATTTTCTTGAACAAGTCTTTCAGTATCAGTCCTAGCTGGCATTTTCTAGCTGTATTGTAATTAGTAGAGTATGTTTTGTATCGGCTGTGCTAGTTAAAATCATACAATAGCCTACTCTGCAAATTGTGTGTGGCATTGTAATGCTTTGTAATCATACTGAAAAACCCACATAAGACAGTTCTGCAAAAACCTCCCAGACCAGCCCTGTCATTTCTGCCGGCTCTCCTGACAAAACTGGTGGTGAAGACCAGAGGGTTCAGCCAGGCACTTGCGGTTTGGTCATGAAAATACCTTGCTCTGTGCAGAGCAGGGGTATGCAATGCGGTGGTACGCTGTCTGTCAGCTGTACTTCCACCACGTCATCAGTGGTGGCAGAGGCTCAGTGTGGACTTTTGGGTTTCAAACATTCTACAAGTTCAAGAACCCTGAAAAAAACTGTCTAATATTCATCAAAATGTACTGTCATAGCCAGGGTGAGCTAATCAGTTATTTAAGTCCTGCAGCTCTGCTGGAATTTGGATCTGAGTGCTTATCACAAAGCACTTCCCAGCTGTCTAATTTTCCACTCCAGTCCCTCATGTAGTAACACTGTATATAAAGTTTTTCTCTTTGTAATAAATATTCTTCATGAAGAAAATTATGTATGTTCTGCCAAATGTTGACTGGGAGGGATCCAGCCAAGTTGAAATGATAACTGATAAAACTTGCTGAATTGTTTTGAAGTGTGTATTTGTAAGCTTACTGGAAGGATCTCCACTCACATTCTGGATGTGTACATACAGTGTGGGTTAACAAAATTCACTGGTTGAAATGGAGCCCTGTATGGATTTTGCAAGTCCTCCTTGTACAGAAGGGTTTCAGTTATGTCAGGTTACTTGGCCTCGTGGAAAAGGAAGTAATTTGATCTCAACATAAATACTAGCAATAGGGGATACAGTATAATAGTTTCTGATAGGACTCCCTGTATTCCTTACATTAATGATAAAGAACTTCTCTTGTATTGGGAGAATTTGTCAATCCCTGTATAAAATAATGCTTGCTACTTCTATCACTGGACTGCAGAGATTCTTAGGTTTACAAATACTGTTTTGCAAAATTATGTATTTTAATACAACAAATTAATTGATGAAATATGTAGTATGTAATAGACCTGTTATTTATTTATACAGCTGCATTTCCTGGGATGATTTTTAGAGTTTCCCTCCAAGGTAAAAAAAACCCCTATTCTTCTAGTAGTACTTTTTGGGATGAGTTGCAAGGGTTGCTGTGTTATTGAGCCTGATTCCTGCCCACATCTGCAGCAGTATCACTGGGCTGTGCAGAAATCAGCCCGACATGGCCCTGGATGGATAAGCTAGCCCTGAAGAATCAAGGCTGTCCTGAAGTTCCCCTGCGGTGAACGGAGTGGACCTACCACCCAAGGACTTTCCTGTAAGTCAGGTTTGCAGAAGCTGACTGGGAACAAGAGGTATTTACCTCTCCACTGCCTGGAGGCATGAGCTGGGTAATTTGCCACATCCAGCCCTGGCGAGGAGCAGCTTTCACCCGCTCCATCGGTTCATGCTCCGACACCCAGGCTGTCAGTCAGCAGTGGAAAAGGCGCCAGCTGGGCCAGCGCTGTCGCTCTTCGCTTGCTAGGAGGGGAGGATGGAGAGGTCATCCTGTGACATTCACCGCGGATGGGTTAAGTTTTATAGACTCTACTGGATATTTTTTGCACTTTGAATAAATAGCGATCCCAAGTAGAACAAAGATGACTTTTCTATTTCCTATGGCTGTTCTCACTGGCCCATAGGTGAGGCATCACAGTTTAGCATCTTAACTGCTGCTGCTCCAAAACAAGCACCTCTCCCTCCTGCACTGGTGATTCACACAAGATAGGCACTAGACAGAAACTTGTATAAGCTCTGTGTCATCTGGTGTTGGTCGGAAGAGAAACCCTATACTTGTTAAACTGCAAGTGAAATTTCAAACCATGAAGTAAACTGATTTTCTGCTGAATGTGACTTCAAGGCTCTGGGTGAGATTTTCAGTGGTAGGAGGCATGTAAAGATAAATACCTCACTGGATTTTCTTTGTTGTTGTTTTAACCGAAGGGGTGTTAGGCACCTAGTTTCAGCAGGGTCAGCTCAGGCAAGCTTCCCTCTCTGGTCATAAGACATGTGAATGGAGCTGGCTCAGAGTTCAGGCAAGGAGAATATTCATCCCTGGAAACAATTTCTTACTCAGTTAAAGTCAATCCTCAGACAGACATGTGCTGTAAGAACCGAAATGAACATCTGAATCTCTTTTGGAATTACTGCATTAGTATAATTTAGTTTTTTTTTTTTTTTGACACTTTGTTCTGTTCAGTTTTCTTTTTCCTTGGAAAATGTTTCCTCTGTTAATAACCTCTCCGTGTCAGGTTTTGACCAACTTGTTGCTTTTTGGGATCTATTTCAAATACTTTGGCACTGTAAAGCAATATATTTTGGAATCTCTTGGGCTACAATGTTCCCTACTTTTACTATCAAATCATTTTAAAATTTCTTCTCAGATGAGTGTTGGACCACTTCAGTAATACTTAGGAATAAACTAACTGTCCACCTGCATTAGGCAGGAGGTTTGCACTGGCTGCCTGGGCTGAGTGCTTTGGAGAGCAGGATGAGCCACTCCTCGATGGACACAGCATGTGATAGATAACAAAGACAAGCTCCTCCTTCCACAGTATCATTTTATACTTATTTTGGAAATCAGAGTAGTGTAAAATTGTAAAATTAAGGATAGGGTTTAAAAAAAGGAGGTAATCGTGTTTTAAAAATGAATCAAAATAGCTCTGAACTGTACTGAAAAATTGTTATTATTTCTTTTTCTTAAAAGGAACTGGAGAAAAGCAGCTACCAAAATGAGGGAACCGAGCAGAATATAAATGAAATAATGTGCCCAAAGTGATTAAAAAAGAGTACTTCAGGTAGTTGAAGTGCAAGAATAAATGTAAAAAAACATGTCTAGGCTTTGAAATACGTTTTTCCAAACATCTTAAAAACTGTCCAGATTATCTGGTGAGTCAATCCAGACAAAGGCTAATATTGGCTCTGAATTATAAAGTCCCTGCAAATATTTTCAATGCCACATATGTATAAAAATTCCACAAATGCAAAATAATGTTCAGGCTGACAAATGACTTATTTCCACAATGTGTTTTAAGCATGTTGGAAGGCTATAATTGTGTTGTGTGGTCACTTGCACGTTTATTTGTGTGCCCAGAAAGAAGAGACTAAGTGGTTTCAATGATTAAAAAAAATGTAGGACACAAAAGTATGCATGTACATATACATAAATTTGTGGGAAAAAAAAAAAAAAAAAGCAGCAGCAACCAAAAATGTCAAGAAGGACAGTACAACATTTTTCAAGGTATTTTAAAAAATTAATGGACATTGAAGAATGACTTTGAAAGTATTCTAATGGTAAAATAAAATCTAAAGGTTAAGAAGCTCCTGAAGAAGCTGACATCAAAGTCCCTCAATGTCAGAAGTGTTCTGGGAATGTCTGAAAAGTTTCAGGATGTATCTAATCAATAGTCAGTGCTACAGTACTGCGCCTTAGTGGGAGCTTCACCGGCTCTAAAGTCCATCAACAAAAGACGTAAATTGTTGCCCAAAACAGAGCAAAAGAGTTGTCCCTCATTTCACTTTCCCGTTAATCAAAATTAAATGGAAAGAATTTAGCAATTACCAGCAGAGGTTCAAACTGATGAGAAATAAGTGTGTACACCCCAGAGAGCAGGACCAGGAGCTTCTTGGAGGTGGCAGCAAGCCTTGGAGCAGTGCCCATGTTTCCCAAGAGCCAGGGGCTGCTGGAGGTGACGTGGGGCTGCTGCGACCGCAGTCGTACCCCACAAGAGTGTGCTGACCCTCGGCTCCCGGTTTTGGCATGGGAGGTGGACTCTGCTCCTGCCCTGAGGTGCCCTGAGTGAGAGACGAAGTCTTTCCCTTCCTCTGGAGGGTGAAAGGGGCAGGTTGTGCCCCTTTGCCAGGCCTCTGTGGGACTTGCTGCTGTGGACCTGGAGCTGTGATGCCCCAGGGGACCCTGCCAGGGGCGTTGGGTTACTCAGAAAAATTGGGGAAAGACTGGCAAGTTTGTACAGCAGATGTTGTTGAAGGTTTGTGAAAGAAAAGTCTTATTTACCTCTTTTCACGTCACCTTCTGTTTTTTCAAAGCTGCTTTTTCAAGCCTGTAACATTTGGTGTTACATGCACGCTATCTGTAATGCCCAACTGCAGCCTTTGCCTCTTATGTCCTCTGCAGCAGGGATTTCTAACGCTGACAGCCCTGGCAGAGGGACTGTAGTTGTAAAGCACCAGTGTGGGCTTGATTTCTTACAGACCCGTGTGTGCCTGTCACTTCAAGATGGAGTTCGACTCCCTTGCCATTGCCGGGAGCCGGCAATGGGTGTCCTTTTGGCATTTGCTCTGGCAATCAGTGCAGTCTCTTAAACTCCACTTCCCGTAGATTAGCAGACAATGTCTCTATGGAGATTTATTTTGACAGCTTGGGTTTTAGACAGCGTTTTCTGCATTTTGGCTTTGGCCAGGATGCCACATGACATTAAAGAGCAGCTGAACTGAGTGGACATCTGCTGTCACAAAACTGACCATTAAATTTACAGGCAGGCATAAATTGGGCTGAATAAAAAAGGCAACAAAATTCCACTCCAGTAGGGAATGTAAACATAACGTCTACGGCTAACACTGGGGGATTTCCTTCTCTCTACCCGAGAGAGTGGGTAGACTCTCTACTCACTAATTCATCTGATTTTGATAAGCAATTCAGCACTAGTTTCTCAGGTTAATACTGAACCGTCTGAGTACACTTGGGGTTTGGGAATATTTAGAAAAATGGCCTTTCAAGCAGCAATTAAGTATCAGCCTGAAAACAGCTGGAGCATTGGCCCATGGTACTGACTGACACCACTCTTGGAAAGGCCATTTTCCAGCCTTGTAGAAGATAGGTGGGACTGGGAGGCGAGCTCATGTGGGAGAAAGAAAACAACTGCAATTCTTTTTTTTTCTTTTTTTTTTCTTCTGCTAATCAACTCATTTATTGAAACTAATGTATTTCTAACAGAGAAGCCTGGATGAAATTTTACTTGCTGCATCCCAGGACATTGGGCATTATGCACCTGTACTGTGCCCAAAGATGTACATGGTGGGGGGGGGGAAACCCACCAATAGCTTTTACTCCCTATATAAACCTGTTTTAATAAGCAACACTTTTTATGAAAGCTGTTTTTGAAGGTGTGACTTAGCTGCCACATACTTTAAGACCTGCCTGGTGCTGGAGACAACCAAAATGTCCCAACCCAGTGGCCTTGCCGGTGGCACGTGTTCAGCTCACAAAGTGGGTAGTTTCCTATCTCATTTCCCTCATGGACCTCATGCACTGATGGGCATCACCGTCATCTTGTGAATACCTGGCCAGCGTGACTGGACAAGCCAATGGTCTGGGTGGACTTCAGCCATTTATCCCATCACAGGAAGGCGTCCCACCGCCTCTGACAGAACACCATCGAGGCACTGGTTTTCATCTGCCTCTGCTGAAAGCTTTTCTTTCCCAGACCCCGCAGCTCACACAAGGGCAAACTTCATGTTTGCTCCCGACTTCCAGCTATTTTCTAACTAACCACATCGTACGTAGTTTACTACTGTTATTACCATTTCTAATAAAGTGTAAAATTATAAAATTATTATTATAAAATCATATCATTGTTTTATTAGGGAATATTTCCATGGCAGACTACGGAAGAGGACCAAAGGCACTGGTGAGTGTGGTATTTGTGTCCCCAGAGGCCCATGCCTGTGCAGGGTGGGCATGGGGTCCCTGAGGCCCTCTACTTCAGCAGCTGATGGATGACTGGGAAGGACACATCCTCCCATCGCAGCTGCCAGCGTCGCCCCGGCAGCCCTCCCATTTCAGCCAGCCAGCCCTGCTGACGACTGTCCCCTTGCTGCTTCAGCTACGCTGAAAGTGCACAAGGAGTGTTCACCTCGGCTCACGGGGGCTGTACTGGTGCCACTGTCACTGCAACAGGAACAGCTTCACCAAGACATATCCCCAGCAGCCACCACGGTCAGGTGGGGGATTTATAGCTGCTGCATCTGCTGTGCACTCTTTCTCCTTCACTCATGGCTTACTGACGTGTTAAAATATAGGACAGCTGTTGAAATAGCAAGTGCTGCACCATGGACAAACAAGGACCATTTTAGTTTAAAAAAAAAAAAAAAATCCCATAAGCTTGTGGTTAGATGCTTGGCATAGTGAGCAACAGCAGCCCAACAGGCCTGCCACGCACGGCCTGCTGCTTGTACACAGGAGGCAATCACAGTGCGCTGCAACAGTCCCCAGCGGGTTCCCCACCAGTGCATTTTGCTGATTTGCCTCGAAATCAAAGCACCTGTCGATTTAAAAGCTGCAGAATCCATCCTGTCTTCTATAGGCTCACAGCGGCTACACTATCGCACACACCCCGACAGCCATGTATAGATCTGAGCCGTCAACACTATAAATATTTTTCTATCCTGGTCCCGTAGGTTAGAGGTTAAGTAGGTTCAGGCTAATCTTGATTTGTGACCCAGGTTCACACGTACTGGCAGTGAGGTTAAGCCCTTTCCCAGTGGCAAGCTGCCTTCTGAGGGCTGTAGTGAAGCCCATACACACTAGATGGCCCCAGGAGAACACAGCGTTGCTTGGAAATGACAACCCAAACCTGCTATTTTGGATAAAAAAAAGATGATAAATAAATTTGGTTACTCCAAATCCCTTCTCATAGAATTATTTAGACTGAGTTTGTCAAGGTGACCAAAAGGCGATCGGCATGTGTTACAGGGAAGCCAGAGAATAGCACTGAAATTTTATATTTATACAATAAAGATAGGTCTGGTTAATTACTTGTAAGGACTTGGGAACAGAAGTGGTTTTTGGCTCCATCTTACCAACCAACCAACCATGCCTATCAATCAGAATCCCTGCAGCTAAAGAATAAATGCCAAGAGTGGTCCCAGGGGTGATTTTTAGCGCTTTGACACAGCCTATGAACCATACTACATGTCTTCTTTAGGGTCGGGTCCCCAGCAGGATTTATTTCTGCGTCAAGGAAGATTACAGCTAATAGGATTTGCTTCTTGGAGGCTGTTGGCATGTTTGGTGCAAACCCTGCACAGTGCTTTCTTAAAGAAGAATATGGACCCTATTTGTCATATTTTTCTTCTTCTTTTGGCCTTCCACAAGATAAATGCCTCTGTTTCGTCTTGTGTCACAGGATGCTCTTGCTCTCAAGACAGCTTTGGAAGGTAAGAACGCTAGTTACCCTAGTCGTAGCACCAGCAAAGCAGCTCACAGAGTCCTAGTACCTGCTTGCTGACGATGTGAGCACCAAAACCAAGCAGATGGCTGCATGGCATGCCTTCTCTAATACTTGAATAGTACTAGCTTGAGCATAGAATGAGATTTCTCTTATTTCCCTGAACTATGTAGTTGCTTGCATAGCGATTTTTATGACTTCTTAATTGTATTCTTTGTGGGAAAATGAGTGTAAAATTAAGGAAGGATGGATTTATGGCTTATGCATGCCCTGCATACAATACCTTATAATTATTCAAGTGCTTGTAGATCTGTATAGGGAACTGGTTTGTTAGCCATGAACGTGGTGTGCGACCTGGAGAATTTTCTGGTTTCCTCCTTAGGAGTTTGCTCTGCATGTCTGCACTGCTGAGACAGATCCCTGCAAACATCCCTCAGGACATCCGGAAAATTAGAATAGAAAATTCTCACCTAACAGAATTGCCTCGTGGGTCTTTTGAGAACGTTAGTGCCTTGGAGTATCTCTGGCTCAATTTTAACAACATCACAGTGATGCACATCAAGAGCCTGGAGTATCTGCCAGCTCTGAAGGAGCTGCGCTTGCAAGGGAACAAATTAAGTTCAGTGCCATGGACAGCATTTCAAGACACCCCGGCTCTGAAAATCCTGGATCTGAAGCACAACCGGCTGGATGTCCTTCCAGAACATGCGCTCCGCTATCTGCCCAACCTGACCTATTTAGATCTATCCTCAAATCAGCTTACCATCATATCCAGGGATGTGTTCTACAGCTGGCCCATCTACCAGAGAAGCCAGAGAGCGGAGGGGCAGATAGAAGCTATTTCCAACGTTGTCCTGGCCCTTCATGACAACCCCTGGATATGCGACTGTCGCCTGCGGGGATTTGTCCAGTTTATCAAGTCGGTCGGCCCACCTATTATTCTGATGAATTCTTATTTAACTTGCTCAAGCCCAAAATTCAGGGCAGGGAAGTTTTTCCATGAAGTGGAGCTCAACAGCTGCATGAAGCCCCTGATCTCAGCCCTTGACACCAACCTGACAGTTCCGGTGGGGCTGAATGTCACCCTGACCTGCTTTGTGCAAGCCAGCCCTTCCCCGGGTGTCTGGTGGACCTATGCGCTCAAACTTTTAAGGGCATTTAATGGTAAGAAAAGCTTTTTCTTCTCTTTTTTTTTTTTTTTTTTTTTTTCCCATTAAAAATTTATGTTCTGCTATTCTACTTACATAGGCCTTTGGGCCATCACAGTCACCGCACCAGCTCTCAGCCCCTTTAGAGCATCACAGTTATTGTGGTGGCAATAAACTTAATCGCTCTATGTGGCTAAGCATGCCTGGCCAGTATGACAAGAGCTGCTTCACCCAGGATATCAGTCAAAGATGATGGCCCCATTTTTACACAATTATTTTACGTGTGAATTTTTAGTAGTAGCTCTTTCATCATGACACATGATGCAAGAACTAATAATAATACATATCATATATCTATAGTAAATATGTAGTTATCTAGACATGCATGCATATTTACACTATATAATACATACACACACAGTCTATATATTTGTACGCACATGTGTGTTTGTAGGAGTGCACACACACTTGTATGTTTCTATACTATTCCCATATGTTCTTTCAAGAAATACCCACACAAACCACAAAACCCTGCAGCCCATCTGTGTCCATTCATGTTCTGCAACCAAAACAGAGCTTGTCATTCTCCGTAAGCCTTGCTTATTTCTGTTCTTTACTGAGGGCCTCGCAATATGAGGCCTTTCCCTCCCCATCCAGCTTGGCTCTTACACGCCCTCCCTCACATTTATTTTTACTGAGAGCCTTCAATAGCACAACCTGCTATTTTCATCAGGTAAGCTAATAACGCATGCAGGCACCGCACAGGTTATATGTGTTCCTAATAAGCCAGCTAGCTAAATAAGATAGCATTAGCCCTTAATCCTGGGCTGATATTTGCTTTAATTGCAGCGTTGTAGCAGCACTTGTGCACCTTTCCACAAGCACATACTGAATTAATTACACACAGGCTTTTCCTGACCACAGCCACGCGCCCCTGTTTGGGTAGACGACAGAATGTTTCATACTGTTCTTAAAGCTGGATCTCACTTCCAGCCCAGCACTTCCTGGCTCCACACACCTCTTTTTGGCCCGAGCCTCTTGAGACCACTATTTTTCTGCACTCAATCCTAACGGAGCGTGTGCCCAAAATGCAGCTGTGCTATCTGCACCTCAGTGGCTCTCCCTGGCTTGCCCTGACCTGAGCATGCTGACGGCACACGGGCAGCTTGGCCTCTGCCCGCAGCAGCCTCCCCAGCCGTGCAAACTGGGGTGGAGGGGGGGTCGGACGCACTCCCTGTCTCCCACGCGCGGGTGTCCCGGTGCATTTGTTGCTTTTTTTGGCCCGGATAACGCTTTGCGGACGAGCTCTGTGGGGTTTGGTGCACTCCTGCGTCCCTCTTCTGCTTTCCCTGGGCAGGGCAGGGCATGTCCTGCCTGGCCCCCATCCCACACCAGAGTGGTCTTGGGGCTGCCCCAAGGGCATGGTGGCTCCCTGCCTGCACGAGCAGGAGGGAGCCCCCACCTGCTGACACAACTCCCCTCTCCCCGCAGTGTCCACTGAGCCCATCAGCGAGGAGACTGTCCGCTCAGAGCTGCTGATCCCGGCCGCACGCCCAGTGGACGCTGGCAACTACACCTGCACGGCGGCCAACTTCTTGGGTAACACCTCGGTGGCCATCAACCTCCGTGTGGGGTCCCCGTGGGTGTCCACCACGCCCCTGGGCTGGGCCCCCATCGCCCCTGCTGAGCCGGGCGCCCACGTAGAAGTGCGCATTGCCAAGCAGACCGTCTACGGCATCACCCTGGAGTGGTTTGCAGCGGCGGCAGCAGCAGCGGAGCCGGGGGAGACCTGGTACACCCTCCTGGTGGGCCGCTACGATGCCGCCCAGAAGGATGCGATCTACATTGGTCCTGGCGTCAACACCTACTCGGTGACCGACCTGCTGCCCGCCACCAAGTACGAGGTCTGCGTGGCGGTGCGCAACCAGGCGCCCCGCAAGGGCCAGTGCGTCGTCTTTGTCACGGGCAGCGATGTCAGCCAGCTGGAGCAGCGCGAGAAGCTCATCCACATCGTGGTCATCGTCTGCGCCATGGTGCTGGCCGTGCCCGCCGGCATGTACGCCTGCACTGCCGAGGCCCGCCCCGGCTGCCTGGCCCGCTGCCCCGGAGCCTGCCCCCGCCGCCGCCACGGTGGTCAGGCACAGGCTGCCGGCAGCAAGGAGAGCACGCTGGACAGCCTGCCCGCAGGCAGTGAGGACGGGCTCTGCCGCCCCGAGGGCGGCCGCGGTGCCCGGCGGCCCCCGGCCCACGAGGAGCCTGGTAAGACCCGGCCGCCCCACAGGAACAGCGCCGACCTCTATTAGCCTGAGCCCCTGCCTGCCCCCCTGAATGCGGCCGCAGCGGCACCTTTTACAGATGACCTCGAGCCACAGCACGTGCTGGTTTTCTTGGAGGACCGTGCAAGGAAGGCTCTGTGCTGCGAGGACTTGGCGCATGACTGGGATTCACAGCAGGCTTGGGGAGCCCTGGGAATTGGAGTGCCCGGGGTGTGTGGCTGTGCCCCCGCAGCCCCGGGCTGCCGCCGCAGCACTGTCGCAGAGCAACGCACACAGACACCCCAGAAAACAAGCATTAACAAAAAAAAAAAAAAACCCAAAAAAACCCACCCCATCCCAAAACTCATAGCAATGCATGTGGCAAAAGGCCAAAGGCCCCCCCTCCCCCCAGCTCACTTGCACAGACAAGTCTTTCTTTCTTTCTCTTTCCCTCTCTCTCTCTTTCTTTTTCTCTTTCTCTCTCTTTCTCTTTCTTTCTTTCTTTTTTTCTCTCTTTCTTTCTTTCTTTTTTCTTCTTTCTTTCTTTCTTCTTTCTTTCTTTCTTTCCTTTCTTTCTTTCCTTTCCTTTCTTTCTTTCTTTCCTTTCTTTCTTTCTTTCTTTCTTTCTTTCTTTCTTTCCTTTCTTTCTTTCTCTCTTTCTTTCTTTCTTTCTTTCCTTTCTTTCCTTTCTTTCTTTCTTCTTTATTTCTTTCTTTCTTTCTTTCTTTCTTTCTTTCTTTCTTTCTTTCCTTTGTTTCTTTCTTTCCTTTGTTTCTTTTTTTCTTTTTCCCAGCCGGGGCGGGTGGGTAGGTTGGGTTGTTCGCAGCTCTGCCCTGTGCTGGTGCTGGCTTCTCCTGTGGGCTGCCTCATGGAAACAGAACAGGGGAGCCAGGGCAGGGCTGTGCTCGTAACCAGTGACAAAAAGTGGGGAAGGATTGGGTCAACGTGATGGAGCCATTGTGTTCCACTTGGAGAAAAACTTTTTT
Organism: Pandion haliaetus; assembly: GCA_013401275.1. Taxonomy (NCBI): domain Eukaryota; kingdom Metazoa; phylum Chordata; class Aves; order Accipitriformes; family Pandionidae; genus Pandion; species Pandion haliaetus. The sequence continues at coordinate 64,812 of VYZV01020567.1, read as the reverse complement.
TTTTTTTTGATCAGGGGTGTTGGGTGTTGGGCTTGGGGGGGGGCATTTTTTTTTTTTTGTCTGTTTTGTTTGTTTTGCTTTGTTTTGTTATTGTTTTTCCTTACCCCTCCTTAAGGTTTACACAGCCCTAAGAGGTTCACTGCTTCTGTTGTACCACAACCAGGAAAACTGCGAGGGCTTACTGAACACCAGCGTAAGATAGCCGCAACACAGTGTTTTGGGGGTTTTTGTTTTTTGTACTAGGGAGAAGGGGCGGGCCTTTTACTTGTGTCCAAACATATTTTAGAAGTCCACTTTAGCACGCATGCACAGACACACACATGTATACCTAACACCTCTTGCTACACAAGTGTTGTGTTAATATATTGTTTTTAAAGTTAAGAACAAGAGGTGGTG
>VYZV01020567.1:1500-64376 GCA_013401275.1 Pandion haliaetus | reverse complement strand
TTTTATGTTTTGCAGGCACTCACTCAGGTGCTGTTTCCCCTTCCACACTCCCCACCACTTGCCTCCTTTTCTGCAGGATGGTGCTGTGGCTGTGGGCTGATGTGGCGGGCGATGGGGACGCTCGGCCTGAGCCGCGCTGGTGGGACAAGTGGCCGGTGGCAGAGAGGGTGGTGGAGCTGGGGTTTGGGAGCTAAAGGCGTGAACCGGGCACGTTCCCCAACTGCAGATGGGCCGCCTGCCCACCCTGCTGCTCTGAAACCAAAGCTTGCCTCCTTTCTAGCGGCAACGTACTCCAAATATGCATGTAAAAGGAACCGGTTCCTGCTTGTGGAGCAGCTCACGCTGCATNGGGGGGGGGCTGAGGACATGGGACTTATTTTTTTTCTTTTTGTGGCCTCGTGCTTTCCAGCACAACCAAAGCACGTGGCCAATAGACCCACAGCCCTTGTTATATGTGTTGTTATAGACTGCATCAAAAAAAAAAAACCCAAACCTAGAGTAGAAACCTCAGCTGTAAGCAGCGATAAAGTTTAATGTGAGCTTCACTATATGGCAGTTTGGCTTTCTAGTTGTATTTTGGTTTTTGTGGTGTGTTTTTCATGCTGTCTCTCCTCAAGCCCCACACTTCCTCCCCCAGCACCTCCTTCTGCTGTAACTTACTGCACATCTTTTGAACAGAGACCTCTTTGGTCAATGCTGACTCTCAGTGTTAGACTTCAAGGGACTTCCTAGTCTTGTCAGTCTTTTAGTGTCAAAGTAATAAACACGACGGATTTTCAGAATACGCAGACGTCCTCTGCTACATTTCTATTCTTTTACAGTTACAAATTGCAAAGAAACCTGAATCCCAAGGAGCTCCGGGGTTTGGCTGCAGGGATGGGGGAGACTGGGCAGTTGCAGCACGTGTGATGTGGATCTGGAGTGGTGAGGAAGGGGCAGAAGCAGCCAGCCAAGTGGGGAGACAACCTTGTCCTGGAGAGACCCCTGGGGAGACGGTGCCCATGGGGGTCAGGCATGAGCTGATGCTGGTTGAGGGCCAGCATGAGGCCGTGTACAAGGGGGAGTGACAAACCAGTGCCTGTAGCAACGGGACGTCCCCCCCCCCACCGCAGTCAACACGGAAGAACAATGGCAAACTATAGAGACTGTAGAGGGAGATTCTGAATCACAGCGAGGAAACAGCCAGGGAAAGACAACATGTCCCATCACCCCCTGTAGAAAGTTCATAATAAATTGCATGCACAGTGAGCACTGGCATCAAACTAAACCTGCTGCCTCGCGAGGAGCCTTCCTGCCCCCAGGGCCATGCCACAGTGGGCTGCAGAGCACAATGGGCACTTGGCCAGGGGTTCGTCTGTGACCCTGCCCATCCGCCATACTCCACTGCATCCTGCTTCTTGCCTCCTCTCCTTCCAGGCTGGTGCTGCCCAAAAACCGCATGGTCCCTCTCCTGACTCGCGGTCTGCAAATGGGGCCATTTGGTCATCCTAGGAAGCCGTCTGGCTGCCTGTGCCCATGTGGTCACATAACAAGCAATGACAAGGCATCATTGCCAGCAGAACAACATCATGCACAGAAGCACCTTTTGCAGGATTTTTATTTATAAACACCCCCCCCAAAGTTGAAATACAGAGTAACTGGAAAAAAAGTCTCACAGCATAGTAATAAAACATCTTTATTCCCTCTTAAATATAATCTCTAAGACTATAAGCCTATAACTCCTGTTAAATCTCACTTAACTGAATGGTCTTTAAAGGCTTTCCTCATTGGAGAATGAACACTGAATACTGGCTTCAACACAACAGCGGGAAAACAGCAGTATGGGAAATAAATCACAAACTCTTGGTACCTTGGTATCTTGGTACAAGATGCATGCTTGTGCAGGGCAGCAGGACTGGGCCGGGGGCTGCACATCTCCTCCCTCCCACCGGCTCACAGCCAGACAACAAGGACAAGGTGACCGCACACAACGCAAGAGCCTGGTCCTCACGCCACGCGGCCCCAAGGGGAGGAATAAGCAAGAAAACAGTGGAGGAACTGAGAGGTGGCAGGAGAGGCTCTGGGAGCAGCGCTGCTGCCATGGCTCCCAGCCGGGACCCTGTTGCACCTTTTGGCTACAGCCCCTGGCTCAGCCCACGGGTGACACAAGCCATGGTCACCCTCTGGCTTCTAGGTGGCTTGAACTGAAGTTAAAAAATACAGGATTTTCCCTGTAAGTGGGTAACTTCTTATTCAACCAGCAATCCCCTAAGATGATGAGGTCCTGGTGCAAACAAAGGGAATCAGACCGGCTAATGGGGTGAGAGAAGAGGAGCCCCTGAGGGCCAGGTCTGCTGGTCCAGCTGAAATGACAGCCGGACAAGAGTCTCATGAATTAACACAGTGTCCTGTCCTGTAGGGTTTGCTCCCCATCTTGATGTTCATGGAGCTGATCCATGAGAGCACAGCTGCCCTGCAGGGCCAGGGCTCAGGCAGAGGGTGCAGGGTGCTGCTCCCCCGCCAGCCCGGTGCATGCTGCCTTCTCCCCAAAGGATGGGAAACAGCCAGGTCCAGCTGAAAAACATCTCCTCAGAAACAAACATGAGGGAGAAACTGGGGGGTAGATCCAGTGAAAAAAAGTGCTCTGCATTTGGTGCCTTTTTACTGTCACATTAACAGGAAAAAAAGGTGGCAGCTGCTCCCCCCCCCTCCCCCTTAACTGTTGCATAATTCACTCAAAAATACTGATAGGACAAACAAGAATATTTTATGGAAACCTCCTTTTGCACTCACCAGTCCCTGGAGCAAGCCAGGAGAGGTGATGAAATACATTCCCCAACACCTCCTGCTAGCAGTGTACAAAAACAAATGATCTTTCCAGACACTTCCCTGACGGACATATGTGACTTTCCAGCACTTGTCTGTATTTCTCACTTATCATTTTTCTCTCAGTTTTACCTTGTCTTCCCTGCTGCTTTAGTCGTGTCCTTCTCCTGCTGGCCTCCCCCTCATTAGGGGACGCGGTGTCAGAAGGCGGCAGTATTGAGTGAGCGCTGCTATTGAACTGCGCTCGAATCTTGCCCCAGCTGGTCTAGGGAAGGCTGAGGTGGCCCTCCCATCCCCTGATGAGCAGGCGAGTCCAGGGCAGAAGCAAAGCGCAGCATCGTATCAATGTACTCTGGCAAAACCTGGCATAAGCTGCAGGAAAATGAAGAACTTCTCCAAGCCTGCCCGCTTACCTTTTGGGACTGAAGGTACTTGGGCCATGAGCACATCGCTCCGCCAGCTGTTGCAAAGAGCGTCGTGCCCTGAGGACAGCGGGTACCAGCTGCGTGCTACCCTCCTGCAGCGCGCAGTGTCACTGATGTAGGAAACCTGCACATCGACTTGGTGCTGGTGCCACAGCCAGGCCAACGTCTTCAAAAGTGGGTCGGGGATTTGAAGTGACGGGTTTTTGGACACCTCAAATCCACCTGCCAGACCAGGTCAGAAGTAGCATCACCCAGTGCCTTGGCTGCAGAGCGCCTTGGTTGAAAACCAGGACTCTGGGTAGGGACCTCCAAAACCAGGGCAACCCGAATCCCCATCACCTGGGGAGACTGTGGCTGGCGTGAGGGTACTCAGCAGCCCGGTCAGACAGCTGCGGGGAGGGACCAGCACTGGGACACGAGCCGAAGGGACTGCAGTCGCAACTGGACATGGGTCACACAGTTTGCTATGGGTGGGGTGACTCCGTAGCGTGTAATACTTGCAGAAGGTGAGGGGTGGCTATCACAGCGAGAAGCTGCTGTCAGTTCACAGCGTGCTGACAGACATGGGAAAGACCACGGCACATAAATATATCCATGCACAGCCACAATCCGCAGCCTCTGGGGGCTGCCAAGAGCACCTAGATGTGGGGCTCACTGATAGCTGCGTTCCTCTCCTCAAACTTCATTTTGAGCTCTGACACGAGGGCATTGTGGGCGCTGCCATGACCTCTCTTCTTCAGCTGCTTGTTTATAAACTTGGGAGTGAGGGAGCCGGACACGGTTGGCACCCGCCACCCTGGGGGGTCTCCCCTGGGAGCCAGGGCGGGGGGTGGTGGGGGCAAGGGGGCGGTCAGTGGCACGGGGGCAACCTGGATGTTGTTGTTGCTGTTCTCGTTGTGTAGGCTCTTGACATCATCCTCAATGACAAACTTCTCTGCAGCATTGCTGGGCCTCTTGAACTTCAGCCACTCCATCCTGACTGTCCGGGACTGTGGGGTCTGTCTCTTTTTTATGATCCTTCTTACCGGCATGANTAGAGATCATGATAGTTATCAGCACCATTATGCCCATGACACCAGCTAGCACTCCTAAGGCTTTCATGGGGTTATCTTTAGTTTGCATCAAAAAGGCGGCCATAGGCCCTTTGTGAAGAGTCTGTAAAAGAGTACAAAGAAAACACGTGACTTTTACTCTATGGGACAGACAGTGACCCAGAAATTTCATTTGTCCAAAATATGTAACAAGCAGGGCCTGACTAATGGAAGTTGTCTCTAAAAAAAAAATCAGAGTCAAAGAGCCAGTCCAGGTTTGGAGAATTTAGATGGAGCAGGAGACTGGGCAGGCATGACTGTATTGTGAGATGGATGACTGTCAAACACAAAAGCTTACAGGAGTATCACCACCAAATTAGGACAGATTCCTGTGTGTCACCATAGTGTTTGTTTAACTTGCAAGGACTGAGCAAGAAGATAATTGGCTCCAGGATCTGCAGCTGTATTGTTGCACTATACTTTAGAGTTAATTTCCTAGGAATAATAGCGTTGAACCCAACCAGAAGTTTATGAGTAGAAAATGATCTTTCAAAAACAGTTGCAGGTGATACGGTGATGCAGTTTATAGGAATATTACTGAGCATTGAAAAGATTATGAGAAAACCTCACTTTATAAAATTACAGTATACAAATGAGTAGTTAGCAGGTATGTGCTGCATTCTGTTTTCAAGTACTCTTTTACAGACATAACAAAACTCTTTGAGGTAGGGGAGATGTGTAGAGCTAAAGAGCTTTGCTTCTAGAAATAAAAGAAAAAAGCAATAACATAAGCTACATATGGCATATTAAGGACAAATGAATGGCCAGTTCACTTTGCAGCTTAGCACACTGTGCGTCTTGGAGGTCCCCGTATAATTTTGCGGATTTTGCCCTGCGGGTGGAGCCTGGATCTTTTCACACTTTTCCAGTACATGATGGTGGAGATCACCATTGTTACAGAAATGGTGGAAAGGACGCCACTCATGCATATTCCAAATATTGTCCATGGACGCTTCTTGAGGCCTAAAATATAGGATTTTACCCTGGACTTGATCTGGAAATATCAAAAATAAGAGAAATGGTCAACCCTCACGTGGTTATATTTGAAAGAGGCCAGGATCTATTATAGATACAGCTAGAGAACTAGGGTGAAATGTGTACAGGATAGCGAGCATATACAATAAAGGGAGCTAAGTGCTGAACTAGGCACAGGAGAGGAGACAGTTGCAGTGACATTGAACTGAATCCAGAAACACTAAAAGAAGTTAGGAAGCACGTATGAACACCTGGTTGATCAGGGGATAGAGGGTAGCAGCGTGGCACATGGCTCACCCTTATTCACGGCATGGACTACATTTCCAAGAAAAGTTCATAATGAATACAAGCTCCTGCAACGGTATCTGGACAGACAGCAGTGTTGTGCGAGGCCAGGAGATCCTTCAGAAATGGCACACTCACAAGCAAGTTTGTTTACCAAGAGCTGGTCATAAAGCTATGTGCGGCTGCGGCAAGACAGTGCTACCCACCGTGCCCCACTCCTCTGGCCTTGACTCCAGGAGGGAATCATCGCCCAAACTTTGCATGTCTAGTAACAGGTTATCTGCATTTTGGTTAGCAGTCTTAAGCTCCCAGCTTTTAGTCAATGGAGAGAAAAGGACACCTCTGGAGTACTAGTCACCACATGCTAAAATAGGTATTAAAGATGGTGAGTATAAGGAGAGCCTTGTGACTAGCTTGGACTCGAACCTCTGATTTTTAGACATTTAAAGTGAGATCAGATGGATTTCCCTGTATGACTCTAAACTAGGCTGCTCATCTCTTTGCGCTCCCCAGTCTGTGGAGGGAGATGACTAAGAGTATCTCCGAAGGATGCTTCAGAGTACGTCTTGTCATGTATTGCACAGCAACACTATTTATTTTTAAATCACATCCCTAAACTTAGGGAATGTAAATTCATTTATAAACACCCCATTGTCTTCACTTCACTTCTGTATTTTCACAGCCTATCTCAAACACATTATCCAAGCCCCCTCAATCCCCACCCTGAATGTTTCCTATTGCCAGAAAAATGGGTGAAGAAATGCTATTGAAACTTACGGACTGTGTTACCTTACAGGTAGTAAGCAATTTTCATAATTTTGCTGTGCAAAGAGTTTTTCCATTATTTAATTAGGAAGGGACCTGAGCTAGACACCAAAAGCAAAGCAGCCCATGACTTTGGTGGAGCTTGGATTCACATCAGCTTTGCTATTCTGCATGACATAGATTTTGTGTACTTAAATGGCATCAGATGACAGAAATTCTACCCTGGCTTACTTAATTTCATGTGAAAGTCTGATGAATTAAGTATCAGATAAACCATAGTACATGACCTCAAATGAGTCTACTTATGATGAGTGTTGTCAAGATCTATTCTGGAGCAAGGCACTGATGGCTAAATAGTATAGGACCAACAGAAGGAGAAAGATGACATATACTTAAGAAGATGCTATATCTCGGTAATAGTTATTTGACTAGCTATTTGAAAACTGAATAAATGGGATTAGACACATGTCTAGGTTGCCAATGTACAACAGCTGCAGTGGTAAAAATGGGTGGAAATCCTATGGGGAGTTTCAGAATTTGGCTTCGTTTAACTGCCCCTTGTCTCACCAAGTTTGGCACCTGTTCAGAGCTTCCAGTTATGAAAACATGATTAATACCAAAACTAAGACCATTAATAGTTAGCTGGTTCAGCCTATACTCTAGTTCCTGGGCCTGTACTATACAAAGCTTTGCCTAGAATCAGCCTTGGATAACAACTCTTCTGTAATGTCTGCATAAAAACATAAGGCATTTTGTAAGCATACAGTGGGAGAATTTCTGTTTGTCATGGCCATGACACTCACAGAATAAATAGGAGGAATACGTTGCGGACCAAGCCTGGAATGGCATCATCCTCGCCAGCCTGCAGAGAGGCTTATGGTAAACGCATTTGTCACCAAAAAGCGTTGCAGACTTGTCTGTGTCATCACTGTGGCCCAGTCAGTTAACACACAGAACAGGTCTGAGAGAGGTCTGAGCACCCTCTGACAGTGACAGTCTGCAAGCATTTGGACACCTAAGTTTAAGCAGTTTGGCCCTGAGCACTATCCCGCACATACAAAACACCGTCAAGTCTCTGTATCGATTACCAACAGTGCCTCAGAACCGGGTCAACAAATAGTGCCACTTTGTAATTTATTTAGCTGTCGTTTTTTCCTAAGAGGCATGCTGCATTTTGAAGAGTACTGATTTTTCTTGTACACATTAAACAAAAACAGATACACAATGAAATGAAAGCTGGTATAGGAAGCACTGTAATATCTCTGTGGGCCAAAACCTGGAAGAAACACTCTTTCTTCATAGCCATCAAGGGAGTTAAAAATACCACTGCTCACAAAAGATAATGCTGTGCTGGTTTTTTGCTGTGACTTCACAGTTATAATGAGCACTGGCCCAAGGAAGCGTTGGGGACAATTAGAGGGTTACAGAACCGTGGCAGACATTTGGAAGTAGCTAAGCTGTTCGTATCGGCTTTGAGAAAGAAGATGTCCAACCCTGGAACAACACAATTAAAAAGATTAAAGCAACTGTTTGGCTTAAAAGATGTCGTCACCTATTTTTTTATTTAATGGGCACGTATGGTCCCTTGCAGAACCCTTGTGACTGTCTGTCCCCTGCAGAGAAGCTCCTCAGCTCAAGTCTCGTGGGGTGTTGAAGTGTCCAGCAGTCACTGGGACTCGTCAGCTTTTGAGGGGCCCTAACATTGACATATACATGCCTTTGAAGCCAGTTTTGTAAGACCCAGAACTGTGCAGTTTAAGTGCAGATAGATGCTTTCAGGCTGTGTACCTGAAGGGCAGGCTGCGGAAAAGACCCCTCTGCAGCATGTGGGGCTTCTTCTTGCCATCCTTCCTCCACAGTGGCTTCCTCTTCAAAAACCCGAGTTTTCCAAAGGGGTGCCCATGTGTCTCTCTGCTGCTGAAATGGTGACTTATTTCCTTTGTTTTTCTCTCTCCTGCCACAGCAGTCTGCAGTGTGCAGACATCCACACCTCCCGGCAGCTTCTCAAGAGCCTTTCATAATGCATGGATTGCAGTGAGCAGAACACATGGGCAATGTATCCAGAAGTTGGACCCAACAGGAGTGTGTGGTTGAGCTGTTCAACCACGAGAACGACTAAGGCTCACCAGCTATATTTAGAAGTCCAAGTAAGTATGTGAAGCTGTTAAGAGCCCAAGCTATCCCAAATTATAGACAACTCAGGCTGTGTCGACTTGAGCAAGTGGATCTGTACAACAAACCAGCTGGTTCTGAGAAGCCTGCTTCCACATATTCAGCATTTCTGGGGTTTTGCTTCAGATTGCTCTAGCCTGGTTGTAGGGACGGACTGCCTGCTAGTGCCAAAGCACACTAGGTGTGCTTTCCAAACACATTTTCATCTGAAAGAAGTCCACTTTGTCTGCTTGGAGCTATCCAAGACATGAGCCATCCCACACTATGTAGGCATGATCAGCAGATTTGCTTCAGAAGTAACTCTGGATCCAGGGTGGAGCACAAGCTGCCCCCTCCAGTGCTTATCCCAAAGAGCAGTGCTATCACCGTATATGAAGGCTGCATTTACACCACTTTGCAATACAAGCACTAGCATGGGGCAAGACTTCTCAAATCAAACCAACCTTCTCTGAAGAATTTTTTTTGAAGTCCGTGTAACTGTGGGAAGAAAAGGCTAACTGCTCTGCAAATGTGGCAAAGGATGTTTGGTGCCATCAGCAGCCACAGTTCCCATGGTTGCAGAGTTAGTGTGAGAGAGGAGGAGATATCCACATTAATTCACAGAAGGTATTTGTTGAACCTTTCAATTAGAAGAATCTAAACCTGAGACTCACCAGCTATATTTAGAAGTCTAAATGAGTGCCCAAAGCTATTAAGAACCACAGATTATGCTGTCTAAATGTGGACTTAAGCCTCAGTACATGAAGAGGGGTAAAAACCCACCCTCATATTTTTGCAGAACCTCAGTGGAGTCATGAAGAGGCAAGGGATCACTCCATCAGGCCAACATTCAGGATCAGGAGTGGGAGTATGATTTCCGTGAAAATCTTGGGCAGAAGGAATAGATTTTTGAGTGAGACATAAGGGTGAAAAAGAGTGGCTTTTTCAGCATATGTTTCTTATTCTGTTGAGAAAGGATAGGAGATTAACAGATGCCACTCAATACCAATTTCCATGAAACCAGACTCAGTTAAATTAAAAGGCCTCTGGAATTTTTTATCACTGTATTATTCCAAGAGCAAAAGGTCCTTTTGATGTGCAATACTGCTGAACTTAGCCACAAGGCATCTATCTCGAAGGGCACAGCCTTGCGCTAATTGCAATGGTAAATGTTAATCAGAAAATATGCCCATTTAATTACTTAGTGTGATTAACACTGCAGGAAACCTTTAGAGGATGCATTCAAAATATCCTCCTTATCCAAAATCAGTAATACATAAATGCCCACCAAACAGCTAACTAAAAGAGACTTTGTACAGCTGGAGCACAGAGGGATGAAATGTACATTTGTAACAGCGAGAGTGTGTGTGGGTGTGGGAGAGAGTGTGTGTGCACGCAATGTCCCTATACCAAGAGACAGTTTTCTTCACAAAGTGTTAGCAGTGACTGTGCTGTCTCTGGGACATAGGAAGTGACCAAGGGTTTTGTACAGTGGCAGTACATCTCACTCACATGCAAGCTGAAATTTGAGAGTGTTTTTTGCAATGCAAAAATATGATGCTCTTGGATAAAATAAAAAACCCAACCCAGATCATTGCAAGCAATGGAAGAAATAATGGAGAAATGTACAAAAGGTTATGGAGGATGCAACACCAGATTAGTAGTGCAGATCCTGCTGAAGAGCCCTACCCAAGTGAAGAAAGAAGATGTTGTTGCTATCTGAGGCTCTTTGTTGGGACTTGGCATCATGAAGAGCATGGGAAGAAGGGAAAAACTGCCTGAGAAGATGGGCCCCTCGCTACAGGAAAGACATTGAGGTGCTGGAGCGTGTCCAGAGAAGGGCAACGAAGCTGGTGAGAGGCCTGGAGCACAAGTCTTATGAGGAGCGGCTGAGGGAACTGGGGTTGTTTAGCCTGGGGAAAAGGAGGCTGAGGGGAGACCTTATCGCTCTCTCCAACTACCTGAAAGGAGGCTGTAGAGAGGTGGGTGCTGGTCTCTTCTGTCAGGTGGCTGGTGATAGGACAAGAGGAAATGGCCTCAAGTTGTGGCACGGGAGGTTTAGATTGGATATTAGGAAGGATTTCTTTACTGAAAGGGTTGTCAGGCATTGGAACAGGCTGCCCAGGGAAGTGGTGGAGTCACCATCCCTGGACATATTCAAAAAGCATGTAGACAGGGCACTTCAGGACATGGTTTAGTGGGCATGGTTGATGGTTGGACTTGATGATCTGAAAGGTCTTTTCCAACCTAAATGATTCTATGATTCTATCCATGTCTTCACAGCCCTCTCTGCTTCCCCTTTAGACTTTATTAGGAGGGGTGCTCCCTCACTTTGTGCCAAATCTGTAGCCCTGGAGTGGGAGAAAAGGAAGCAGAGAGGGGACTTTGTATGAGTTACGTTCTTCATCAGGTGCTGATGTTGCTTCAGGCACCAGAAGGAAATCCAGGAAACTCTTTATCCCAAAGCATCAGCTGCTCTTCTTTTCCTTCCAGATGCCCTTCATCAGCTGTGTCAGGGACACATCTCCTCCCCCAGCAGAGGAGGTGTGGGGCACCCTCCCTCCCCTCGACACTCCTCAGTCCTGTGCCTTAGTCCCGCACACTAACAAAGAGGTTATCGGCTCATCTGGGAGGGGATGGAAAGCTGAAGGCTAGATGCTGGGGTCCAACAGTGGGGACAGTGCCTGAGGCCACTTGGTGCCATGCACTCCTGAAAAGTGTGCCCTGTGAGAAGCCTGGAAGCAAGTCAGGGAGGGCAGGCGCTCCCACTGTTGGCTGTGGGTCACAATTCTTATTTGCTGTGTAAAACCCACTAAAACTTACGGCTTCCACGGGAAATCAAGTGTTAGGCGGTTTATTTCCTTTATATATTCCTATATATAAGAATGGCTAAATCTCTAGACTAGACCCAGCGTGTGCAGTCCCCCAGCAGAGCCTTGAAGCAGCATGCCCTGGCCATGCCGAGGCCCAGCGCCGCTGCACTGCAGCTTCCATGGAGCCTGCAGCAGGGCTGGCCAGCCCCAGCCCGCAGCCCCAGGCCAGGCACCCCCTCTGCTAGGGCAGACCTGGTGGGGCAGGCGCTGACAACAGAGACCGAAGTTACTCCTGTGCTGCTGGTGGCTGAGTTTACCTTGCTGACGAGAGCAAGTGTTTGCTGCAGACACCTTTTAACTTCCAGCAGACTCTGAACCGTGTACAAAAAGTATCCTATAAATGCACCTGATAAGGAGTATCAGTGGAATAAGAGGAGACGGAGAAAACAGAGAAAGATTGTAACAGATAAAGGAGCAGTGGGTGCATTTTGACCAAACAAAGAGGCGGCCAGCTGCTGTCTGTAGGAAGAGATTTGCATCTTTGCCCAGTATGTGTGTGGTCCAGAGACTGTAAGGCTAATGATGTGTTTCTCATCTACTTTAAAGCCCATTTCCTCCCTGCTGGTACTTACTTAAAGGCATGGCAAGGCAGTTACAATAAATAAGAATCATGCAAGCATGTGCTGCTCACCATAAATCGCTGCTTGTTCTTTGGTTGGTGTAAAAGTTGGACTAGCAGGAAACTCTCAACCCACATGTGCTATTATTTAGAGTCATCTTGTTTTGTCTGCTAATAATATGACAATTATTAAACTCACATCCAAAATTCTGTGTACTTCAAAGCATTTCTATAAGGTTTTCTCACTTTTCCTATGTCACTTATGTTGACTTGCAAAACTGGTCTGATATATTTCACTCTGGCCCCAGCTACTTTGCACTCATTTTTTGTAGGGGAAAAAGATTGTTTTCATCTCCTGAATGAAAACAAAAAAGCAGAAATTTAGCAGTCAGGATTTACCTTTACTCTCGGGAGTCTGTAGTCCTTAATTTGCATCTATCTCTATCAATCAGATATGCAAGAAATTAATCTCCCAACCACATTATGCTCCTACCTTTGCATCTTTCAGATTCTCTGATCAAAGTGTCTTTGACATTTGTGGCTGTAGAATCCAGCTTCACCACAAGGCTCTAGAAACACTCTACAAAACAAAGCTAGCAAGAAAGGAGAAGCAATGGCTGGCAACTTTTTGGCTGTTGATTTCAACTCCTGATGCATTTTTAAAGTAGTCTCAGAAATGGAGCAAGCAGTGACTACTGTGGTGCCTCTCAAGGATCATCTCGCATAAGAATTTTTCTAAAACATTTGCTTACCTCCTCTGTGATATCAATCTTCAAAACTGCCGTGGTACTGAAGGACGGGGAGCCTCGGTCTTTGGCCTGCACCACCACTGACCATATGCAGTCTTTGTTCTTTGTGATGTTGTGGATGATGTCTAGGGAACGGATATAGGATTTCAGCTTGATTTCCCCCGTGCTTTGGTCTATATCAAACACATTGGCTGGATCTGCTTGCATGATGGAATAATCCACAATGTTGTTGGGTTCTTCTGCATCTTGATCTATAGCCTGGTAGGGGAAGTGTAAAGAACAAAGATGTTGTTGTTTGTATCTTTGCCTGAAGACAAAACTCCAGAAGTTTCTGAGTGTTCGCTTCTGATAATATCCATGCTGTGAGATGACTGGGCTGGTTTTGTTTCATCTTGGAAACAATTTCCCCTTTTCTGGTAACAGCTATGCTACGTTTTCTACTGAAGAACAGCAGGACTAGAGTTATTTTTGTATAAGTGATTTCTATTTGAGATTCAATAAAATCAGAGGAAAAACTGAACCGTAACCTATCTGTAGATGCAAATGGTCCACTGCTGGGGAGTTTCTCACACAGTATGGGGGAGAAATGTGAAGTGATAGAGAACAGTGGGATTAGCTCCACACTATAAAATATAGCTGCCTTAATTTTTGTGCTGTGGTATTTATTCTGCTAACAATAGGTGTTGTGTAATCAGGCTTCACTATATGCATTAAAATATGCGTAATATACAATGTTCTGCTCCTTTGTGAATTGTTATTGCTTTTTTTTTTAACCTCCTGTTCCACACTGGATCAAGGAATACAATTCTGCAAAGCCAAAGGAAAGAAGTTGTGTGGTTGAGCACAAAGGCGTGGCAGGAAGGTTAAATATTCAAAACCCTGTACTTTCATTCACTCATCTTATTTGGGCTTATGATCACTGTATAATCCAGGATCCTCCACCAGCTGATGGTTCCAATACTGTAACAGAACTTTATCTTTTGCCTATAGAATTTATTTCTCCTTCTCAGCAGACTCTAAATACTATCATTCCACACTTTAATCCATTTGTTACATACAAATGGATGTGCAAAATAAAGCCCCAGGAGAAGCCAACTTTCAGGCATTCATCATGAGCAATAAACAGCAGAGCTGGGGCTTTTCCAAAGCACGCACTCTGCTTTGTAACACGCTGTGTCGTCTCTCACCTCTATCTTCACCGGTGACCCGATGACCATCGTCTTTTCCTGGATGTTTTCATTGAACTCTGGAGAGTGGTCATTGACATCTAGCACAGTGATAAACACTTCAGCCAAGCTGTATTTCCCATCGGTGTCCTCTGCCTTCACATAGAAATTATACTTTGAGTTTACTTCAGCATCTAATACAGCCCAGGGCTGGGTGTAAATTATACCTGTTGATGGGTGGATTAGAAACCTGGAAAAGAAGCATGAAAAGACTTTCGTGTTTTTTGGTCACTTAATATATGTTTACAGCCTGGGGCAAAGGTGGGCTCTAAACATTGAAATGCTGTGCCCAAAGATTAGTACTTTTCACCCAACTCCTGTCTGGCTGATGTTTCCAAATCATTCACTGCACCTATTTTTGGCTTGTTCCTTTAGGCTTGAAAACCAGAGGACTATCAGTGTCTGGTGTTTTTCTATTGTGTGTTAGCCATTTTAGCTGCATTTTCTGTTAAAGTCTTTGCCCTCAGTAAATGCTCAGTATGATGGCCTTCTCCCGGAGTGATTTCTTTGCCTTAAAACATTAAGGAACTGCCTATTTTTTTTCAGTTTATAAGTACCATGTATCAGATCATGTCCTGCATAAATTAAGATTGATTGATATACCACCTCAATAGCTAAGGGAAGCGTGCTGTGTACCATATTTAAGCTCTTCACTTCTCAGAATGGGTAGGAAAATTAGCTGTTCTCAAATCCCCCAAAGTGCAGGGCAAATTATCTCCTCCAAAAGTAATCACTTTTCCATAGACTGGCACTGGGATGGAGTGGGTGTTGAGATTTATCTGTAGCAAGTTCAATTCTACACATTTGTAATTACTGAGACACTGTCAAAAGTGTCAACCAAAAGCTTGGATTTATGGAGAAGATACCAACACAGTGTCTCTTTAAAATGGACTGCCAGTGCAGGCTCCAAGCAGTAGGGTTTTTAACAGATGAAAGGTTTTATATACCCTTTAATTAATGTACAGGATAACAAAATATTTTCTGTATTCCAACTGTGAGCACAACTGAGAGCGATTACAAAAGGGGCACTTAATAATCCAGAATCTTCAATTGTTTTCATTACCCTGTTAAATACAAACAGTCTTGATGAAAGCCAAGACCCCGAGGTGGAAAGAGCTGTGCAAACTCTTGGTAGGAGACAGTGCCTGTGCTGAGTGCCTCCTTAGCACTCAACCCACCCTAACCATGCTGAGAAGACTCTCATCATTTTAGTGGAAAAACAGAAGCACTGAGATGTGAAGACGTCACAGCAGTGTACCCCACCCCCACTGGCAGCTTGGATGTAGGATTACCAGCATAATGGTTTTATCTTCAACAGTTAACAATATTCCTCTTACCCCAGTACACTTCATCTTTCTGCCAACACAACTGCATATCCACTGATGTAACCCCTGAGACAGAAAAAAATCATGCCTCTGATTGAAACTCTCAAATCTGCATCAAACTTTGTGTTCAGCAGATCTGGAGGTCCCAGGGCTAGGAAGTCAATCCAGCCTTGCAAAGCCATGCCATTCTGGCACAAGGAAAAGAAAAAAAATCATACTTAAGAAGAAAAAAAAGTCTTCACATCTTAATTTCCTCATTCAACAGCGTAAGAACTGTGAGTCTGGGCATCCCCATAACTCAAATCAGAATGAAGTTGCACTTACTTTTTTTCTAAATCCTTTGTCAACAACCGTCACAAGCTTCTTTGCACCAGCTGCTATATTTTAAACCTAAGAGGTCTGCCTGCATGACATGACCTTTGCCTGCTTGCCTCTATGCAGTTAGCAGCTAGCTTAAGGACTTAGTGAAGAGCTCAAAATAATCCATTGTGGATATGCTCCCATATGTGTATCCTTCTGGCTGCAGAAGAGGTTGGCCCTTAACATCTTGGATTTTGGACTTTGATTGTGCCTCTAAACGGCTTTCACTTTAACAAGAAGAGTTCAGCTTTAACTCCAGGTGGATAATGTACAGAGAAAAATGGATTCTGGGGATGAGTGCCTGAAAAGCTCATTTATTTCCAGTATTCTGCCCTGCAGCCACACCATGTCGAGGAGCTGCAGGTTCCAGCAGCAATATCTGTGGTGGCCAGTGATGCTAGCCATAGCTGGGAGCCCCAGCCAACGGGCCAGGGCAACTGCTGGGATGGAAGCAGTGTGGGAGAACCCAGTGTTATAGGATGTTCTTACCCTAGCACTGTCCCCAAAGGCAGGGAGAGGGAGTTAGGCATCATTACAAAATCGAGTAAGCATCAGATACCCTTGTTCCCTGATGCAGGACTATTAGGTTTAAATATAGAAAATGCTTTGAATACCCAATGCAGCTGGCCTCCAAAACTAAAGTTCATATTCTTGAAAGTCTTGTCTTCTTTGATTTATTTTGACAAGAGTTGAAACTGAACTATTTGTACAGGTATATGGAAAGGGAAGGGGAAAGAGCAAGGGATTTTTTTTTCCTCCAGAACTGACTTTTCACAACAACTAGACCAAAACCTCCTCTTTCTCTTACAAGTGTTTTTCAAATGGTGATTGAACAGATCCTGTGTATTGGTACTTCAGCTGCCTTATGTCTCTTTGGGGGCTTGTGGGTAAAATTCCATGGGTTCACGAGCAGATGTTTAATGATCACACTAGTTTTTCTGTTGTTGTTTTCATAGAACTCACAAAGAACATGGCATAAATGTCCTTGGAAATGAGCAGGTCAAGCATGAGCCTTTTCTTTTTCTTTTTAAATTCTTTTAAAACTCTGCTTAGAGATTATGTTGTTTTCTTTTTTTTTTTTTTTTTGTTTTTACTTACAGATCTGCTCCTGTTCCATAGATAGAGTACTTGACTTCTCCCCAAAGCCCTGAATCTGGATCTGTAGCCTTAAGAAAAGAAAAAAAGAGAGTAATCCTTTACTAAATTGCAAAAAAAGAAATGCTTCATTTTTCTTTTAACAGCAGGCCATGTAAAAACCCAAACGCTTTTCCCTCTCTTTGCTATCACATTTTTAGGAGGAAATCACATAACAAATGTGCACCTACAAAACTGCAAAATGTAACACAAGGATATGTCACTGGCTGTCCCAGGGAAGGTGCTAAGATACCTACCGCCTGTCTCCCGACCAGGCTGGTGCCCAGAGGCTCTAGCAGGGAGAAAGCCACTAGATGGCTCCATCTATTGATATTTAACATATGCTTCCTTTAATAGAGATGTAGCTAATCTCAAGGACACGAACAAACTGCCCACTCTCAAGCTTTCCTAATTATCAGTTAAATATTAATGTATATTCCCTAGACAAAATTATTTACTTTTTATAGAGTATTTTTTAAGCCTCTGCTTGTTTAATTGATTCAATGTAAAGTAATGCATAACAAATGTTTCGATCTATACACAATATTTCAGCTTTGTTTATATTTTAATCACTCTTGTGCCTGTGTGACTTTTAGTAATGCAGACACTACACCAGATGATATCTTTGTTCCGGACTCTTGTTGGCTTCCTTTCTTAGCTCAGGATTAGGAAAGCTATTGATTTGGTAATAGCTATTTCCACAAGCTCCCACTTCTCTGATAGCTCTGAGGAGGTGTTACATTATACTGTTGTATCTGGCCATCAAAATTCATGGTGGCAGTGGTTGATTCATTCATCTTCCCGTTTAAATGTTTGAAAACTGGAACAATGTCTTTGATTCCTGCACAGTTAATGTAACACACCTGCAGCCCTACTGACAGGTGGTTTTTAGTTCTTTGACATGAGCTTGTCAGATTCTCTCACCCCATAATTTTGACCACAGTCTACTTTAGGACTGCCTAACTTTTCCTAAAACATTTGCGTGCCTGGGACTTCTGCCAGAATTGCCATCCTGAGTACCTGGAATATCTCAGTTTGTCAAGTATATTTGTGAATCTGGGTCAAGTACTGAGTTGGCAGCACATGACAGTAAATTTTACACGGACTCCTCAGCCACGCTGTCCTGTGCACCTTGGCTCAGAATGGCTAGTTTTGTTGCTTTTGCAAACTTTTTAAAAATTTCTTTTTTTGCTGTCCACCTCCTAGAAATTTTTATTCCTCTTGCTGCAAAGATAGTGATGTTTGGGAGTCTCTGTTTTCTAGAGCTTTCCTATTAGTTTGCTCTAATAACCTTTTCTGTATTGTTTATGTTCCACTTCTTTCACTCTTCCATCCCTAAAATTTGCCTTCAGCACTTTATTATTCTGATTATTTAATATTTTTTTTTTACTTGCAGCCAGCCTGTGCTGGAGATCTCTGGCAATCTGCCTCTATCATCCTTACCTGTGAGGCCTCTGCAAGGTGACTTGCATCACCCACCGAGCCCCACAAGGCCAGGAGCTTTCTTGGCTTTGTCACATGAGATCTGTTTCCAGTCCTAGCAGCTGCATTAAAGAGATACAGCTCACACCAACAGCTGGAAATGCTTCTCCAGAACATAGGGCCCATGTAATACCCTGACTTTCTTTCTAAGAAAATGTGAGATACTGGAAAATCTACGGGCATATTTTTCGCACTGTGAGAAGATACTTACATAGGGATCTTTCTTTCCCAGCTCTAAGCATTTTAATGTGATATTCTTGCCTTCATTAACTGTCTAATTATGCATTTAGCGGCCAGATTCCTCCCAGGAGGAGGAGACTAATACCTACTAAGCAGCCATCTTGTTTTCTTTTTGCTTGTTCTTAAGCAAGCAAATCCAGTAAATCCAATTTCACTTAGTCATAACTGAATCTTCCTGCTTGACACTGATCAGAATGGGGCTTTCTCAGTACTCCCAGACCATGTGATTTGTCTTAAAAGAAGACGGCCTTTAATTAAAAACCAAAGTAATTTTGTTGTTCTGAAAAATGTTTGCCTAAAACTTTATTTTTTCAGAAGTGGGTTTTTTTTTCTGTTGATTCTGGAAAGGAAATGGAGTTCAGTCCAGAAGCTGAATGGTGAGTGAGTAAGATTTGCTGCATGCCTCTGTCTACTATTTTTAAGGTACTTGAACTGTCTTCACAGACACCTAGAAAAGAGAGCATTTCTTAAGAGATGAATGAAACTTACTGTAACAGCAACTACGTTTGAGCCCCCTGGGGAGTTCTCGGGGATCCTGGCAATGTAGTAGTCCGAGGAGAACTTCGGGACATTGTCATTGGTATCCAGCAAGCGTATAACTATGTCAGCTGTCGAGCTGAATTTCTCTGGTGTGTTCACCTCTATTGCAAGAAGCTGAGAAAAGCAGGAAATTACTACAAAGCAGCTATTATTACTCCTTAAAGGAGCTTCCTTCCACTACCCATGGCACATTGGTGCATTTTAGCCTGGTTGGACCAGACAGCTCAAAACCAGGGAGATGATGATCTAGGTCAGTATGCAGCCTAGGCTTGTTTGTGCATGCTTGCAATAGGCAATCAAGCTGTGGAAAGAGGACTTCAAACCTGTGTACACATATTAGACTGCACATGACAGATGTGATTGGTCATAACCAACGAACACAGCTCGAAAAACTGTAACAGAAGCAAGCAAACACCCACCCCTGGGCAGCTCCTAGAACTTAGGGAAACATAAGCATTGAATAATTTTGAATAATCAGGTAAATGGAGTCATGATCCTTTGCAGAGGAAGCATAAATTCTTCATCAGGAAAGAAGTCAGGGCAATAAACTGCACCAAACAGGATAAAGAGATGAGAGAGAGAACCGGTGCCCTGGGATGTTTGGAAGCAGCAGTACTCCCACCCCAAATGCAGGATGGTCAGGGATCGGGCATGTACAGCAGAATCCCATTTCACAGAATTTGCGAGAACTCCTACCACCAGGCTTCTTGGGACTCTACCCTCGCTGCCTCATGCTCATTAGGACTTTATCAGATAGCCACCGGGACTTTTGAATTGCCTCACTGTCTCTGAGGAGGAACAGAGAGCTCTGGCATAACACATTCTCATAACTCTGCTCATCTGAAAGGGCAGGTGACCACATACAGCAAGACCAGGGATGGGGAGAAGCCAGCAGGATGGATGTTCTGGCTGGCTGTCAGCAGAGCTTAACACTAGCACATGCCTATCTCATCCCTCAGCTGAGGGATGGCACTGCTGGGTTAGCAAGTTGGTTTCTTACATTGCCCCTTAACGCACAGGTAATGATGCAGGGAAGGGCAGCCACCACAGAGAAGGAAGAGGATAACCCAAGCGCCTGGCATGTGGCAGCTCTCAGTAGGCCGCAGGGAGCTCTTGGATCCCCGCCTGGGAACAGACCTGAGCAAGTATTTGGTGAATCACCTCTAAAGCCTCAGACAAGCACTTTTCCACAGGACTTCAGCTACTTAGCACCAAATGTTTTCTTTCTTACTCTCAGTCTAACATGAAATAGCAGCAGTGTTTCTACTGTGTCTCTGTTTGCTCCTCAGTAGATTAGGGGAATGTCAGGAGGAAGCCTGAGCTCTAGAGCAGCAAGCCTATTATTCAGGTGGTGTGCAACTGAGCAAGAAAGAGCAGTTTCAGCAACAGGTACTGAGAGGCACCGAGGCCACCACAGCCTCTGGCCCAGGCGTCTGGTCCCTGACGGGTGGCTGCATCACACAGAATCTGCACTAGGACATCAGTCGTGGGCTCTGTAGGGGCTGAACTCAAATGACTAACACAATGACCACTGGTCAACCATTTGGTTTTCAGGCTTGGGCAGAGAACTAGTTAACACAAAGCAGAAGGGCTCTAGAAACCTACTGAGGACAGTGCACCACTAATAGACTAGTAAGCAGGACATTTAACTGAGATATGAGAGGCTCAGCTGAAAAATCTAGCTGCATGGGTTTTAATTCCCAGTAGACATATGTCCCAGGAGCTCCCTCAAAGAGGGTGAATGCCTAAGTGAGCTTTCAGCTTCGGAAGGCGGAACAGGGCTGCCGCAGCGTCTCCTGCTCCGCCGGTGCAGCTCCTCGCTGAGAGGAGGGCTGTGGGAGCTCATCCTTCCTGTGACGCTCGACGGGTGCTCAGCCTCTCTCCCAACATGTCACAGCTCCCCGTGGGGCAGGTGATGCACACCAGTGGCGGCACATGCTGTGATCAAGTAAGTCCCTGCTCTGCTAGATTTGGAGAAGTTTGTATCGCCTAGAGGTGACAGGGTTTGGGGAGGGTAGGGAGCAGTTTAAGTAGACAGGGAAAACGCTATCTCAGTATCATCTCCTGGAGCTGTTCCTATTGTGTGAACATTTATAATGGTTGGAAATAAACAGTGAAAGGGTTCTTGAAGAAATTGATCTTGAAGGATTGCTTGTAATTGCTATAGGACACATCTGCTCTAAAAGGGGAGTTTGGTCACTGCGCCTCTGTGCTAACTTTTGTGTTTGGGAGTCTCGGATGATGTTACAGCAAAAGAAATTTTTGAAAGGACAGTCATACAGACATCAGCAAAAACCTGCTCATGAGAAATCTCAGCTCCTAAAGCAGCACAGAGATAAAATCTTATTGCTTATCATGCACATGGAGCTATAACTAAATTATAACATCCGCAGTGAAATAATCTTTGCTGCTGGAATCAGCCTATCTTAGAATACCTTATGAGAGCTTAGTATTTTTACTTTGTTTTCTACATTCTTTTTTTATTCTCTCTCCTTTTAGCAGCCATAGTCCAGCTATGTCAACATGCTGACAACATCTTCCTTCAGGGAGGGATTTTTGTCAGCTTACTTGCCTGCAATGTCTTATGCAGAGCTGTATAGTTTGTTTTACACAGAGAGAGAAAAAAAAACAGCATAAAACTATTAGTTCACAGGACCACATTTCAACAATTAATACAAATGCCAGAAGAGCAAACTGAGATGTCATCTTAGAAGTAGCAGGTAAATTTTTAAAATAGAGTTTGATTTCGGCAACTGAAGATAATTGCAGCCTCATCCAGTCCCGGTCTGCAGGAGGTGTGAGCATCTGCAGAATGTGAGGGGTAGGTCCAGGCTCCTGTCAAGGCAGGATGTACCCTCAGCTGAAGGAGGTTTCGCCCCCAAAGCGTGTCAGCCCATGACAAGGTGGGACAGCAATAGCTGGCTCCTGTGGCAGAGGCACTTGAGATCTAAGAGGTCAGGCTGGAGGGGTATGAGTTACCACAGCTGCCTCACCTTGGGAAACCCACTCTAGCTCTTGGACAGGTAAAAATTAAGGAGGTCCTGACTACCAACTACATTTAAGAGCCAGCCCTAAATGCAAGATGGATTTTCTCTAGTAGCCTTTGCCTCAGGCAGTTTTTCAGTGCATCTCCCAGTCAGATTAGCTTTAATTCCTCTCTGGCATTTTACTGTTTAGTAACAAACCAGAGGAGAGGGATCATTGCCTACAGAAAAAAACCCCTGAAAATAGCTTATCAAAGCTGCTGTGGGATACATGTTGAATAGAAATAAGAATATATTTCATCCAAAATTCTAACCAGAATGACTACATTGGCAACTAAAACTGGGTAGGAAGCAATTTGAACTTTTCAGGGAGATGGAGATGGCAATGAGGTCTTTATAAAGTATTTGCTGCCATATATTACTACCATATCATCCAGCTGCACCTTCTTCATTTGGAATCTAGACAAAAGCTCTGCATTTTTTAGCAAAGCCTTATGGTCTTTTTCCAGTAGAAATAATTCCATAAAAAAAAAAGTGAATAACTGCTTAAGCTAAAAAAAAAATATATCCTTTTCCCTGGTAATTAATTTTTTCAGTGTTCGTGGCAATCACACTAACTACTTTGATTTCTATTAGTATTCATGAGGAGGCCACGTATAACTTCTTTACTGGTCTTTTGGTAGTTTAACCTGAATAAATGTGTGCTTATTATAATTAGTTTCAGTAGCACTTTATAGCCCTTTCAGAATCTTCCATTTTAATATAGTAATGATGCCTCATTTTTGTAGCGTCTATAACCTGTGAAGCTCAAAATGACTAAGGAACATTACAAAAGAAGACATGAAGCATACTGCAGTGAAACTTGCTAAGGACACAAAACAAACCATGTAGCAAGGGTGAGAACAAAATCCAGGAATTTGGCTTCTGGACTATGCAAAAAATGCCACTTTCTGTACAAAATCCAAACTAGCATATGTTAATACTCAGCCAGATAGTTTTGGCATTTTTTTTTTTTTTTTAATGATTACAGGGATTGTCTACGCCATTCTTTGCAGTCAGAACTGAACCATCTATACTAATGTTCAGAGGCAGCTGACACAAAACTGGACTACTTAATTATCTTGTTGATGAGCCAATGAATCCATCAGGGAAGGTGATAATGCAAGGGTCCAGCTTTTGTATGAAAGCTGGTTCTTGTATGGCTGGCTTAGAGCATGATGAGATAGCCTCAGGTGAGCCTGCAAAAGGCCATGTAGATAGATACACTCTGACAAAGGCAGTGAGCAATTTTCGGAAATTATCTTCCAGTCAGCTGGGGCCTTCAGCCTGCCAAAAAGCATGCTCAAAAGCCTGATCATGAACCAAATTACTTGGGACTAAGCAGGTAAAGTTCTGGCTCCAGAGAAATTAGGATTTCATCCTGTGAATTTATCATTGTAAGACCAGAAATAACACCCTTAGGGTTCAGTCTAGAATAGACTCAGAGCCACCAACATGTGCAGTTTCCGCAGAGAGAGATAATACTCAACATTTTGCACTGACTGGACTAAATTAGTCCACAGATGCATCCATTAAACCTTTGGAAGTTGATGAAACAGAGGCAGAAATTAGTTTCCCTTACATGGAATATAATGTCACTGACAATGCATCAGACAGCTCCAGGTGGATTAAGAAGCTAAATCCCATCAGATACATAAAGCCATCATACACATACCATATACACAGGCAGAGAGGACCCAGAAAGCAGAAGTACCTTGAAGGTTAACGCCTTGAATTTTTCATAGTCAATAGCAGCAGAATTTTCCACTATTATTGTAACCTGAGCCTCATTCAGGACAGTTTGGGGAACCACTCGGAAGATGCCACCAGGTCCAACAAGACGGAGGTTGAATTTAGCATTGGCTCCCTGTGAATAAAAGCAGATACGGTATTGTTTTCAGTGGACGATGCATTTCTTACAGCCTAGATTAGCTCTGTTTCTTCACACTGTATAAAATTAGAATGAGTCTTACTGCTTAGAGCCCTCTGCTCTCCATCCCCTGGGCAAGAGACTGCTAAGAAGCTTAGTTATATAATCCCTCCAGCCCTGGTCACAAGATGGACACAGCTCTTAAAATAGATTGACAAGCTTGGTTATTCTTTCAGTCAATGGAAAAAACCTGCAGCAGGACTGGCTAAGAGAGGGACTCTTGCAGCAAGCAGCCTTGGGCTCCGGGCCACGTGCTGTGAGCTAGTGCAGGTGACAGACATGACACCACGTGCACATTGGCAGGCAAGTCCTGCCTCCTCCTGGTTTCTGCCAAGGAAAGACAACTGAATGGCCCAAGTCAGTACAATGGACCCCTCAAAAACCCAGCCTGTGTCGTAAGAGCTAACAGCCTGGGATGATGTTCACCAACTCCGAGTTCACCAATTTCTCAAACAATGTCATGTTTACACTGTGACAAACCAGCCAGATTCACTGCCTGGTGCCATGTTCTCCCCCTAGCATGAACCTTGAGATGAAGAATTTCTAATAATAACTTTCAAACAGGATAACTCTACTTCCAGCTGTATCCCTGGAGGGCTTGTTAAGAGCGGTTCTTGCTGCATCCCTAGCTCATGCCAGGAGGAATCATAGAATGGGTTGGGTTGGAAGGGACCTTAAAGATCATCTCATTCCACCCCCCCCGTCATGGGCAGGGACACCTTGCTCAAAGCCCCATCCAACCTGGCCTTGAACACTTCCAGGGATGGGGCATCAACAACCTCTCAGGGCAGGCTCTTCCAGTGCCTCACCACCCTCACAGTGAAGAACAGGAAAAGTATCCAGCAGTAGTTCCCCAAGGGAAACAGAATGATCTTGGATCCAAACTCCGTGGTCTGTGTTGTTTGGTCATACAAACCCCCAGAGCTACAGAGATAACAACAGGCTGGGTAGTAAAGCCAAACACACAAAACCAGAGCTGCTGGACTAAGGAAAATAGTACTGATAGGGAAAGTGGACCATCTGACCACACAAAGTCCTCTGCACTCGGGACTGTACATGACTAGTGAGGAGAGAACTGCCTCCCTCTGACAGCTGAGTGATTTCTGACAGTGATGTCCACTGAACCCAGATCTACTCCGAGCAACCCATGCTGCTGCATGTCTCCAAGCAGCCAGCCATGGGACACAGGTATGACTGAAGGAATGACAGCACTGAGCCCTAAGATGTGTCTGTCAGATGAAGAGGACTGGGGGAAAAATTTCTGCATAATGTTCTTGCAAGTAAAGATGGCATTTCCATCAGACTGTAGGCCCAAAAATGACCTTGCCCACAGCTTCCTCCTCCTCACCTGTACCATCCGCTTCCCCAAAAGGAAGAGTCACTAATGGCTGTGACAGAAACAGACATATGTTTAATTTTCTTCTCTATATAGTCCTCTTGTGCAGAAGGAAAACCATTGCATTCTATGCCTTTAGAGAAAAGCAACCCAACGTCCCCTAGAGTGATGTCTTACACTGTACTAGGAAGCTTCTTGAGAAATCTATAGAGTGTATTTGGCAATGTTTTCTGCTTATTTTATAGCCTAACTTGCAGCCTGAATATTTTGTCAGCCTACATATGATACATATATATTTTGTCTCTAAATAGAAGAGATGGGTTTTGTTTCTTTCCTTCTGCAGCAACATCCCCCGTGACAATAGCGGGATAGATGTAGCACTGCTTTGAAAGCAGTCATTTATCTGCTTGCTGCAGAGCAGCAGGAGGGAGGGGGAAGAAGCTAGTGGGTTTGATAGGGTACAATACAGTCAAAACAGCACAATACTGAGCACAGTTATATAAGATCACTCTTTCCAATAGTAATACAGTTCTCAGATGCATTAAGCTTTTCTCTTGTCACTACCTAACCTTAGGCTAACTCAGATGGATGCCATTCATACAGTATTTAGCTTAGGGATCCCTATAGCAACCAACACCATAGTATCTACAGGCATCACAGGTCAGTTAGATAGCAGGCTGAGATGGATGGCGTCTCCTTTCCTTTTCCTTTATCTGGTTAGAGTTAGTTTGGCTCCGGCATAATTTTTAAGATTACCTAAAAATATCACTCCAGTGAGAATGATTTATCAAACCACGCACTGCAGACTCTGGCTGTAACATAAGGGCCAGAAGGATAATATATTGTAATAAAACCAATGTAACGGTACGGACTGTATTGTTTCCAGCAGGGGCTGAGAAGATACAGCAATTGCACTTGAAGTTACTGAAGTGATTGGAAACTCTAAGTAAATCTCCAAAGGGAGTACATTCTCGGACATTACACTGACAACAGTTGAATGTAACCAGTAGTTAGGGGAAGTTCATAAGAACTGTTCAACTTTTGTTGCCACAAGAACTGGGCTGCAGCTTTAGGACCACCCTTCTCATTGACATAACCATATATGACAGACTAAGTATACTTCTGGGTCCAAATTCTCTATGGTAATGGACCCTACAACTACTTTGTCTGCCCTAGGCTTTTAGGGAATGCAGGTGAAATAGCTGAGTTCCTAAAATGACATTTCCCCATCTGACAGCTCTTCCTAGTCTTTGGGAAAGTAGGGCAGGAAAACTGAAAGTCCACATAGTTTTCATTTACCTGATCTGAATCATTGACTGTAATCTTCAATCCCCTCAAGATTTCACCCTCTGGGGGATGCTCGTACATGGTCAGTTCAAATCTGTTCTGGGGACCACTTTCCCCATAGAACGTTGGTGGATGGTTGTTGAGGTCGACCACCCGTATAGTCACCATGGCAAAAGCGTACACTGAGACGTCACCTTCGTGACTGACTTCTGATGCCTGCAGCAGGCAGGAGAGAGAGAAGAATGATAAGGGTATACTCTTTCCTCAGTTCCATGTTCAGGTATTTTTCTGCATGTACAGATCACCCTAACACACTAACTTGTATGAAGATTAACAGCTTTATACTTCTCTAGATATTTCAGTCCATTTCATACTGAAGTTTATGATGATTAGAAGATTATGGTAATAAACCAGTCCCAATAAAGCCCCAGTGAAAAAAAATCTTCTCCTCATTTTGTGAGCTTAGTAACTTACTCTAGGTGAAAACAGTTCTCTAAAGACAGGTGACCGAATAGAGGCAAGATAATTGCTCGCCTAAAGTTTTAACAGAATAGAAAAGGAAGACAATCTTTAAGTTTGCTGTGGTACCACATGTAGTTGATTTTTCACATTACTGCAAGGACTGCAGCTTTGAAAGCTCTGCGAGAAAAACTGTACTTCCAGTATTCAGACAAATAGTTGAAAAAGAAAAATGACACACNCATTTGTTTTTTTTTTTTTTTTTTTTTTTTAGATTTAGTCTCTGATTTACAATTCTGCTTTGCTGTCTAGACGAGCTTAATTTAAACTGGATATAGTTTGGACAGACAAGCAAACCTAGCTGGCATTTTTCTGAACTGAAAGATCAAATCTGTCTGGGTTTCAACAATTCCAACATGCGGCCTGATTCACTGGATTGAACCTAAGACATTTCTTCTGTCAGGACAGAAACTCCAGCTGGTGTTTTTGTAACAAAACAGCTATCTCTAACATGCTTTTTTGCTCAAAGGGCTCAAAACCAAAGGCACTAGACTGCTAAATTTCTCTGAACATGCTAGTCTGGTAAATGAAGCGCCTGCCACTACCTGTGCTGGGTAATACAACACTTTTGGTTCCTCAGGCAGATTTTGTAGCCTGCACAAGCTCCAGGTCGCCACAGATATAACTAGGAGATCAGAAAAGCTTGCAAGGGCTTAACTAATCCTGTATCTGGGAAGCACTAGCAGACTGCAGTAAACCAGAGAGATTAGGGGAAGAAATGGTGCCAGAGTTTAACTCAGACAACGGGAACTCTATGATCTCCCATGTTCAGCAAGCTGCTTGAGCCTACTAGCAAGCAAGTGCCCTTGGAGATGCTACGCTGGTTCTGGCAGTGTGCAAGGCATCAAAGCTGCCTTTAGACAATATTGTCCTTACCATGACAAACTCTTGTGTTTGTAATATGTATTTGCTGAAGAAAACTGATATAGTCTTCGCAATTTAACTCTACATTTTTGAGCTCTTTGTCTTTAGAAACTGCTCAAATAATGCAGCCTGCCACACTGATACTAGCTCATCAAGGTGTTACCATGTATTTGTATGTGGCTGATCAATGCTTCAGGAGTGGATGCTGATATGACATTGCATGATCTACCCCAGTCCTATTACTAATCATAGATTTGACAGTTACCTATCTCATCACATCGAGATCACAAGACATTAATTCCCAGTTTAGCAATAAAATCTGAAAACACAGAGAACAGTTATCTACATACTGTAAAGGATGTTGATTCTCTAGACTCAGAGATGAAATTAGGACAAGATGACTTCATTTGAAAGAAGTAATTTGAGACACTAAATATCCCAAGGAACAAAAGCTGTTTGTTCCGTTTTATACTATCTGGCACTCTGCTCAAATATAGGAGGTAGTTTCTAAAACAGGTAAAGTCAGCTATAAATTGAGCTATTTTAGAAAATCATGCCTATTTATGGCATTTAAGACCAATGGTCTTCAAGTGGCCACAGAACATACCTGAACTTTTAGTTCATACACTTCTTTCTTGAGTTGATTTGGGCTTTTAATAACAGAAATGGCTCCAGTTGTGTTGCCGATTTCGAATGAACCTTCACTTCCTGCAATAAAGCCAACATGCTCTAGTTACATGCCACACTTCCTTTTTCTGAACAAGCATGATCAATCAACCATACACTTCATTAAGCATATATTTGTCCATATGTGTATCCATATCTATTAGTAGATCTGAAGCCAAATTTCAAAAATGAAGCATTTCTATGCCTGGTCACAGTGAAATGAAAACACAGATGAGGGCCAAAAGGGTTTCCTCCCCTAGGAACAGCTCAGTAGAGTTCTTCCCCTGTGGGCAGCTGCCCTCACTTTCCTGCTCCCGCCCTGGTCAGGTTCCCTTCAAGCCTCAGCAACCAGGCATGCAAATTTGGTATTCATTTCTATTATGCTGTCTTCTTTATATGCTGATTTAGACAAAAATAGGCATTCCTCATTTTAATTAGCAAATGCATAATTAAGTCTCTGAGAAACAAGAACATTTCTCTCACTAATATCAGCTAAGGTGAGAAGTCTGACAATCTGTCTGAAAAACATAGTCACTCCTTCTGCAGAGAGCCTCTCTGGAGAAGCATCTTCTGGCCTTAGAAATTCAGTTGTTAAAAAACTCTCAGCCTCTCGCAAGGCTGTCCTGAACAAAAAGGGATTTTGGAGGATCTGGGGTAAAAGCCAGGCATTTTGCCCTGAGGCAGAGTCTGACAGAGGCAGGACAGGGCTGCAGGCTGACTTTGCTACTGCCGACCTAACTTCCATTGATCTGAAGAGAAGATCAGTCACAGGGCCACAGTCCCTTGAGACCTGGTGAATTTGTGCTGTAGCAAATGCCAGCTTGCAGAGAGGCAGCGGTGTCTCATCACGGTGTCTGCACCCATCTTGCCATCACGACCAAAAGCAGGCTGGTGCCTAGGCAGGGGACCAGCTGGCAGCTCAGGGGGCTCTGCCCTGCTCTGCCAAGGGGCTATGGGCACCCCTGGATGCTAGCTCATGTACAGTATTGGCCACAACCTACGCTTCGTGGCAGAGCCTACCATTGAAAGGAGAAGAGAGGAGAACCCTTACAATGAAGGAGGTCAAGCCTTCAGAAATAAAGGATGATGACCTGAAAGCCCAGTCATTTTTCTTTTTCTCTAACTCAATTCCAATGCTGACTTCTAAACCATTTGATAGTATCCTGTTTTGCTAATACCTGCAATAACTGCAACTTCATTAAAGTACACTAGACACAAGATTGAACAGATATCGACTCATACAATGGTCAATTATTAAGATACATTGGCCTGGAAAGTACATCCTGACTGAGAAGAAGCTTAAGTCAATAGTGGTTTCAAGCCACCATACCTCATGTTATTGTCTAGTTATCACAGGGAAATTGGTAACTCAGAGTATGTAGCTTTATGTGTCTTCCTTTGTATAGCATTTTCAGCGGACTGGAGTATTTTCTAAAATGATCCCATGCTGCCTGGATAAAAAGTGCTTATGAAAAATAAATAATTCCCTATTTGCTGTTAGTATTGTCTTGCCCTTTGACAACCTACCCTGTAGGTACTGGAATAATGGCTTGTCATGAGTAATGCCAGGGTTTGAGGTGCAGGGGCAGAAACCTATTGTAATCTTTTGTTCTCTATTTCTTCAACTTTCTATGCAGTAAGGGCATATTCCATTCCCCTCTTTTCCATTTCATGCTAAAAAAATCCCATGTTAATGTGCATGAGGAAAGCCTGCTCTCCATTAAGTCATATTTTGTGCTACTTATCTGTCATCTCCTTCCATCTTCCATCTTTTCCACTCTTTCCTAATCACTTACCTTTTTTATCCCACAGCAGCTTTTTGGTCCTCCTCTATTTTCTTTGGAAATCCATTACCATTCCTCATTAATCCTATTTCCCTTTGACATTTTCCCTGGTTCATCTGCCTTTGCTTATTCTCCTTACTCAATTTCTCCCTTGTCTAGTATCTTTTCATCCCAATTAATTTGTTTTTACTCCTCATTCTCCACCTTTCTTTTTACCTTTTCTAATTTTCCATCTAGTCTCTTCTGTAACTTTTTTTTCTCAATGTTCCTACCTTCTTTTTACCCTCTTCTATCTATTCCCTTGCATTGAGGAGAAGGAACCTCAGCATGGATCCCATGCCACATCAGGGCAAAACCTCAATCGCAACCCTCTCTGTCCTCTCTAGACCTTGCTGTTTAGATCATGTAACACAATGAAGAACTTACTGCATAGCTCTGCAACTACACCTCAGATTTCTCTTATGAAATTTTGGGATCTCTCGCACCTGGGAGTTGGGGTTCCCAGTTTCCATGGAAGTCTTGTTTTGGAGGAAGAGAGAACTGAACAAAACTAAAGGTGCAGCTTGGAGTTTAGTTCAGCTAAGATGTTGACTTCACGAGCTAATGAATCATTGGTTCAGCTAAGTCTCACATTTATGCTGTTAAAAGACATGCGACAGACTCAGAAGAGCTGATGAAAAGCATTAATCTTCTGATAACATCTACTTTCTTCCAGTGCAGTGTCCAGCCAGTGTCTCTTCACTGGTAAATATAATGTCTTCCAAGAAATCAGAGGTTTGACCGTTTAGCCACTTTAATCACAATACTAATAAAAACATCCCTCTAAATACTGTGTCTGGATTTCCCAATGCATTCTCTCACCTCCCAGATTAAATGATAGAGATGCTCAGTAGCAGTGAATGCATCTCCGTTTACACTTTGTGAAATGACAAGCAGGCTACTGATGCCTAACAAATCAGCAGCGTTAACAACTCCAAGCGTAGTTCTGTGAAGCAGATAGTAAAACTCAGTGAATCGTTTCTTGGCTGTTCTCTGGTAGACAGGGCCCTGGAGCTGTTCGAGGTACCTGACACTATTTCATGAGATTTTTCTCTCAGCTTTATTAAACTCTAGCATATCCCATTCTAATTTAATGTCACATCTAGTTTCGACTGCCCTTCAGATTTCAGACAAGACAAGTCTACTCACCATTCACGATGCAGTAATGAATACTGTTAGGCTTTCCTCTGTCTCCGTCAAGAGCAACAACAGTAAGGACCTCAGAGCCCTGGTGAGAAATGGGAAATCACAGTCTGTGTGCTGAGATCAAAGAGTGGTGAAATTGCAACTGTGTATTAATAACCTGAACTTCTGTAAGTCTTTCTGCAGTGAGGTGTAGGAGGGAGGGTGGGTAATTTTGCTTGTGCTGTATGGGGAACACAGCAAGGGCCATTGACTCCCACCCAGAAAAAAATCGGTGCTTGGCTTTGCAGAGCAGGAGCTGAATGCAACTCCGCGGACCAGCTCTGTGTTGGTCCTCCGTCGATAGTTTCTGTTGTTCCCAGTGATGTCACAGCCCATGCACCGTACCTCCACACAAGGTGGGGACACCCCTGCTGCTGCTCACTCCCTGTGGACCCGCTGTGCCACCTGCCCTCGCCAGCCTGCTGCCAGTGCCATGCCACTGCCTGCACCGATGGCAGAGCAGCCTGCTTTGGTGCCTGGGCCTCCGCTGCCCCAGGAGGGCCAGGGCTAGCTGCAGCCTTGGGGCATGCCATGCACCTGCCAAGAGACCGGTGCCACTTCTCCCAGTGCCGAGGCCCCTTCTCCTTTTTTCCAGCTCAGCTTTGGGTGAGGACCAGAGGACCAGCAGGAGCACTGCAGTGCTCCCCACGCAGCAGTGACGACGGCGTGGGTGTGAAATGGCTGCACACCTCACGTGGCCACGGATGCCCAGCCCCAGGGGCTGGCTGGCTGCAGAAGCAGTCGGAAGCTGTGGCCAGGGACACCTACCTTAAGCCACAGACTTCGACAGAGGATTTGGAGTAACAATCTGAGACCCGAGGTTCAGTTTGGGTATCGACCAAGATACCCTCTGGTAGCTGCTGTGTAGGCTCCTGGTGTTGCTGCGTGCCCCATGGCTACACAGTGTGCTGGGGCACCGGCAGCTGCTGAGGAGTCATCAGGTCATTTTGGTCCTGCCTAATTAAGTTCAGACAGGCAGCAAAAGAAAACAGAGATCACAAAGCAACTTGGCCCACAGGACATTTAGGACATAAAATTGTGATGAAAATTATGGTGATTTAACTGTCCTTAAACCTTCACCATCTTTCTGTGCAAGTAATGTGGCTGCGGGCCATTCGTATAGAGCTTGTGTACTGGAGACCATTTGCTTGTGTGACTACTCCTATCGACTCAGAGGGATGATGACTGTCCGCATTAAAATGTTCACCCAAGTGGCAAGGAGCGGTGCAATTAAGGCCTCTGAAATAAAGTGGTACTGTTTGGGGCTGCAAAAACAGGGAACGTTGAAGTAACTATCAGTTAATCACAAATGGCAAACCCGAACATTTTCATGACAACCCTTGAGCGAATTTTTCAAACAAGAGCAAGGTTCTGTAAGAGCAACTGGAAATACAGAACTGTATTTATTATCATTTATGCTGGAAGCTGCAGTAAAATCTGCCTACTGGGCAAAACACAGTGCAGTCCCTTTGAAGGTGACAGAGTACTTGTAAATCTTGACAACTCCACCAAGGAGAAAAGAAGCAAGTTTACAAAATTAACACCAAATGTGTAAACAACACTAAAATCAGCTAGTGCATCTCTCTCTGGGGAGTTCATTCTAATAGCAAAACCCACAGTGGGAAGGACCGATTCGTGCTTCCATCATTACAGTATCATAATGGTGTAAGTTATGAGCTCAAGCTGGATGTAATTAACATTTATTGCCTCCCATTTCCACAGTAAACACTAACTCCTGCGTGCACCTGATAGTTATTTCAAGATCTATATGTAACTATGCAGAATAAATCAATATACATAATACCATTCATTTCAAACATCTGCAAAGTACACAAGCATTACTTCTTTGCCCTGCTGAAATGTAACAGCCTAAGCACTGAATTGCAATATACGGTCATGCAAGGGCTGCAGTGTACATTGGAGTTCTGGACAGAAAGTAAATACACAATCTTTCCTGAAAGTCAAGGGAAGATCAAGTGAACAGTGTGCAATCACACTGCCAAAGAGATCAATAGTCTAATGTTGAGTAATTTCATGAGCAGATACCATTTCTTGTCCTATGTATGAAGAAAATGTGAAGAAGTCTTATGTATCGGGGTGAAAGCTGATCCACATACAATATCATGTCACTGCTTAGATTTAGAGAAAATTCATTAGTTTGCAGCTTCAAGAATAATACGTGGTTGAAAGCACCGTGGTGGATATAATAAACTAATTTGCTAAGCTGTATACTCCCTTTTAAGCAAATCTGCCATTAGGCGTTTCTGAGGTGATGGTACAGCCAGCAGCTCAGTGTACTCCTTGGAGTCTGTGTGTGTCCGTGATAGATACAAAGTGGTATATTCAGCAGCAGACACATGCCGACAAATGCGGCGTCCCCACTTGTACGTGGTTCTCCTAAGCATGCCCCTGCTTGCTTGATAATCTGGTGGGTTTCAGGCCTGGGTGGACTTCCTGGCCCATTCTGCCTACCTAGACGTCACTGAGCAGAAAGTATCCTGCATTTTGGGGATGTCAGGATTGCTTCTTCCTAAGTGATGTCCATGGGAGGGCACAAAGAGTCTAGAGCATTTGGGCATAAATTCTCCCTGCACCTTGCACAACCAGCTGTTGGTACCAGACTGATCAGCTAGAAAATAAAAGCACCATGAGACTACACAGCACACAAAGGCTTCTAGCATGATGTGTTCATGTGAGGTAACTGGCAACCTGCTTAAGTCTTCAGCCAAGTGCCTTTGCAGGTCTCAGCTACAGAAGAACTCTTAGTCACTGTCTGGGCTTAGACCAACATAGATGGGCAGAATCCTTTCTGACTTTAATGACAGCAACAGGAAGCCTCGCATGGCAAACTTGCAATGGATGTAAATAAGGACAAGTCTGAGATTTGGTCAGCTCATTTCACCTAGGAGTCAAATCAGAGTTTAGGTCCCAGTTTCCAATAAAGCCTGTGCTAGAAACCATAGGCTATCTTGACCGAGATGTCAAAGGTTGCCTTTATTCTCCTACAGGCAAAACCCAGCACTTACTGCAAGTGTATCCTCATAGACATATCCATAGTAGGGCGTCCCGATGAACATGGGAGGAGTGTCCTGAACATCCTCCACATTGACAGTAACTGTTGTTGTGGCTGAAAACACTTTGTAGTCTCCCCTGAGCTTCCCACCGCCATCCTAGAAGAGAAGGCATCATCAGATCCCTCTGCTAAAACATGCCTACAAATCAGCTTATGGCATTGCATGCACCTCACGAGCCTTCAGAAGCACAGTCCCAGGAATCCCTTCTGTCTCTCAACACACAGATTAATCTCTGCTGCCCTATTCCCTTCTCTTTTCCATTTGTCCTGCTCCCTCTTGGATTAGGAAAACAGCTTGCAGTGTCTCAGAAGTAACTTCTTATATTAAAAGTGGTTGTGCCAATATATGTAGTCGTACATGACCTTTTATAAACAACACAGGAGACAGGGAATTCAGTTTTTTTGCGGGGAAAAAAGAATGCTCAAAACTGATGCAAAAAGTTAGTGACTAAGGTCTACAGCTTTTCATCCCACACATAGTCTTGTCAAAAAAACAAGACAATGCACAGTAGCAAGGTAGTGCATTTCTAGGGGGAAATTAAACAGTGCACATGATCAAAATCTCCTAGGGACTCTTGTGTGATGAAGTGAAAGCACAGAGGAGCTGTGCAGCCAAGAACTGTTAGATAGCCACAGTGTATAAACAGTCTCTGGGGACTTGACTACAATCAACTCTGTGCTACTGATACAGCAGAGACAATTAGAAAGATGACTCGCAATTTCAGAAGCTTTTAACACCCTTGGTCTCAGAGCACTGGCTGGAGGTCACTAGTCATGCTGGTGTATGAGTGTCAACTGTTCAGCACGTCTGCTGCACCAATTCTAAAAATTCCATTTTTTGGAAAAGATATGCTCATTTTTTTCCTCCTTACTGCCCCAAAGACAGCATTTAAGCCAAATTTTGTTACTTCTCCTGAAATGAACCCTGGCTAAATAAATACAGGAAGAGATCTGTATGTTTTTTATAAAACATGAGAAACAAAAAGTCCCCATAAGTAACAACAAAATCATTCCCTTTCCACCCATGTGAGTCTGTGTGACAGGTCCCCACAGGTTCCTGAGTGACTTTACTTCAGAATCCATAAACTTTTAGTGCCCAATGAATCCCCAGCCGTGCCACAGGCACAGCACTGCTGAGAATGACAGTGGGAAGAAGGGATGTGCAGCAATATTTGCAGGATTTGAGTAAGTTCCTGCCACAAGGCAGCAGAGAACCGAAAGAAAGAAACATCCACAGATATTTCCAGAAAAGAAGTCCATCACTTGTGCTGCACTGGGTCCAGCTGTGCCCTGCCTCGTGTCATACTGTGGCTAATGACTGCAACCCGCACTGCCTGCCTGCCAGGGCTTTGCCCTTGTTGTGGTAGGGCCATGCCCTGGGCAGCATGAGGGAGCCCTGAGCACCTGCATGTGCCCAAAGGCTGATGCTGCTTGAAGCTGGGGCCGCATACGCAGCCCTTCCCCTGAGGTGACTCTCAAAATGCACAGATGACTTTCTGCAGCGGGGCTCACTACCCTGGCAGTGGGGCCCGAGCAAAAGGTGGGAAACCCACTCCCAAAAGCCTCCAGATGTTGTTCAGCAGCAGACACTGGTCACCTTTCCTCCCTCACTTTTCCATGTTACCCCCCACACCTCCAGATGTTACAGAGGGAGTGACTCTGCCACCTCAATGTTACGCCTCATGTTTCGGCAATCCTTTAAGTCACACTTGTATTCGAACTCATCAGTCCTACCCAAATGCAACCCCCCACCTCCTCTAGTTTCAGATAAAAGGTTTATACTTTGGCTACGACGATGACAAAATGTGTTCTTGATTTCTCATAGTCCAGGGTGACCCCTGTTTTGATACGCAGGACACCACTGTGCCGGTCTATTGTAAACTTATTAGCATGGATGTTCTAGAAGAAAAGAAAAGAAGAAACAGCAAGAGATTACACGTATGGAAATAAGATTGCCATAGGGATTCATCTTTTCTTTCATCTGCTAAGGGAAAAGACTAGAATAATGACACAGTTTGGGTGAATAATGTATTTGATGAATTTCACCTCTGTGTTTATGAACAATTCATGAACCAACCACGAGTCTCTCATTATTCAGAATAAATCAGTTACCTGCAATGTAGATTTTTTTTAATCTTTCAGTATTTCATTGTGAAATCTTTGGTTAACACAGTTCACTGCATGGAAAGAGGTAGGGAGGCTTAGCAGAAAAAAGAGATGAGGGGAAAAGGAAGAAGAAAAAAAAGGTGTTATCCCTTAGTGTTTCAAAGTTCTACTGGCTTAAAAAAAAAGCAAGAAGTTTGCATGCATAGATTACCACCAACAGAGTCGTGTTTTGGTGATTTTTGTGATATACAAATAAAAGCTAAAAGACACCTGATTTCCAAAAAGGCCTAAAAATGTCTCCCTCCATTCTTCTGGAGAGATCTATAAACACACCTCCATTTGGGTATCCATACACAATGGCTGCTGTTGGATAGTCTTGGCCTTTTCACAAGACGTCACCACCTGCCTACATCGGACTTTTGGACAGGTTTTTTTCTGCGCAATTTGAGAATTCCCAGAGACTGTGCCAAAAGACATGGCAACATTTATTCAACGAATACATGGATTTAGTGTCCTTTTTGCCACACAGATATATCAACTAGACATAGAAGTCTGAGATTGCTGTTCCTTGGCTTCACAGGCTACCAGCTTAGTGGAAAAACCCCTGTGCAAAATTGCATGCTGCACATATTGTATTTTAAATGGATCATAATTCATGAAATCAAAACTAAATTCCAACAAGGCACTCAAGGTATTCTTTCAGAGTATGCCCAAACTCTTAACAGGATTAGCTTTAGTGCTATGTAAATAGCTTCCAATTTACTTCCATATTTGTATCCAAAATAAATATTGCAACAAATTGGCTTTGGGTTTTTTTTTTTTTCTGCTGCCTCTTGAATAAGGGGAACTGCAACTAATCTGGACAAAGCTGCTTGGGGGAAGAAGGAATTTGAATGATATAATGCAAAAAGTTGCCGTTTTGGCATGAAAAAGGTCTATAACACAGAAATTCAGCTTTAAATATGGAGCCCTTTCTGTTCTTCACCAGCGGGCAATAACTGAAAGGCTGGTTTCAAGCAGGCACAGCTTTGTCAGTGAGAAGACTTAGTACCTCGTATTTCACACTGTGATCCAGGTCTCAGTTATGCACCAACCTGCTACACCAAAGTGCACATTCAGGTTTCCAGTGCGTTTTGCTTTCTAAAGAAATCTATTTCATGCTTTAGAAATCCCGTATGCGTACAAGATTACAAGTTAGACTTGGTCTCCCCGTCACTCCAAAGAAAGGGCTAATAAGATGACCGCTGCGACGAGTCCTGCTGGCAAGCATAGGAGTGGCAGTGGCAACTCCATCTCCTCCTTCTGCCTGCTGGACTGCACTTGGCTGCTGGCAACTGGACAGTATCCATTTTGTCAATGCTTGTTTTTCTTGTGCATGGTACCAAATTGGTCCTATAGACACTAGTAGCAGGCTCAATCCTCAAATTTTTTTTTTTAACCTGATTTCTGAGATCTCAGTAAACGAGAGATGATTTTTGAAGGTATGGGTAACACCTTACCTGCAAGAAGTAAGTGATGCTTCCTCCAGAACCCGTGTCTTTGTCCACTGCCTCAATCTTAAAGATACTGCTGCCAGAGGGAGCGTTCTGTGACCAGAAAGAGTTACCAGTCAAACAAAGTGGAAAACCAGGTGAGTTAGAAGAAATGAAAAATGAGCATGCAAGGAGGCAGAAAAAGAATGATAGTAGAAAGAATATAAATGCACTGAGGGAACCAAAGAGCAGAAAGAAAAGAGGGAAGAGATTAAAAATGGAGGAAACTGCAGAAGAACAAGAAGGAAGAAACACTTTTGGGAATAAAAATGACAGAAAATCTCAGCTAAGACAGAGTGCATCCTATTCCCACTGAAGTAAATTCTAAAAACTCCCAGTGACTCACATCTTGGAGCTTACCCACAAAATAGCACACCTTAAGTACCTACAGACTTATTCCCTAAGTTTGTGGTGAATATTAAATATCTACCCAAACCCTAAAACAGAAGAATAGAAGTTAGTCCTGCACATTTTGTTATTTTACTGAAAACATACTAGCTTCTCTTTACATCCTATTGAAATATACATCCAATATGCAAAGGAACGTCACCAACCTCTGGGACTTGGACTATGTAAGGTGTATTGATAAACTCCGGGCTCTCATCATTAGCATCCATTACAAGGATCCTGACTTTTTCAGAAACCTGGAGTAGAATACGAAGAATATATTATGACTCAAGCTGATTTTCAACATGTGCCTGTTCATTTGCCAACTAAGGTGCAGTTAAAGACAATGAAAAATTATGTTATAATAGAGTATCTTTGCACTACCAAAAGTGAGTACATAAAAAAAAACCCAAAACAAACAGAAAATCCCATAATACAGAAGAATTTGCTTTGTGGAGAACACCTAGACATCTCCAAACTAAACAAGAAGTCTCACAGTACTTTATAAATTACAGATTTGGGCTGATTTTCAAAAGTCTTTCTTCTTCTTTATGGTATTCAAGATACCATGATGTATTGTATGAGAATATATAAAAGACTGTAAAAGCTGACAACTGACAGCCAAGAGCATTCATTAATGCCTCATTTGATATCATGATACTAGGTTAATAGCATGCATAATTTGGATGTACAATTACATGCTACTAATATGTAACAATCCATCTATTCTCTTTCTAAAAATACAGAAGCAAACATATTTGACCAACAAAACTTCTTGGCTGTTTGCAAGTGGACGTGTGGATGTGATCCTATTATTTCCTATTTACAGAGGTTGCCAAGGCAGTTGTGCCTGTAGGACTCT
Organism: Pandion haliaetus; assembly: GCA_013401275.1. NCBI lineage: Eukaryota > Metazoa > Chordata > Aves > Accipitriformes > Pandionidae > Pandion > Pandion haliaetus. The sequence continues at coordinate 24,798 of VYZV01020567.1, read as the reverse complement.
GGCACTTCCCAAATTTCTGTTGTAGTAATCTCAATTAATTTGTTTGAGATGAGGAAAAGCTCTAGAGTTATCCAGTCTCGTGGATAGTAAGAGGGTCCCACTTTTATGGCATCTCTAGTGATGAAGCTCATGTCCTCTTATTGGCAGACTAATATCCTGGCTGCGACAGCATCCATCTGTAAACTGAAAATGCCAAGGGAATTTGTAGAACTAGGATTGGATGCTTGTGCAATGTCTCAGATAAGTCCTTAATGATTAGATGTGATCAAAGCTTTATTCAGCAGCAGATGAGAAAACCCCCACCACCTTAGCCTAAGCAAATCTTAACGTCATGCTAGAGAAACATTGCGGGGGTGGGGGACAGTCAGCTCTTGGGTGTCCAACACTAGTTCCTATAATGTCACGCATTTCTCCAAAAAGCCTCCAGATCTTTCTTAGGTATGAATCCTACTGAGCTGACAGTGAAACTTCTTAGGAAGCTGCTGTAATTCTGCAGGCCACTAAGTCAGTCTTTCAGCTCACACTACATTGTAATTATCCTAAAATAGCTGAGAAGGAGCTAGCGGGAGACTTGAGTTACTGGGACTTCAGTGGCTCTTGAAACAGAAGGCAAGATTCTAACGAGATTATGTTTTCTGATAAAATGAGATAGTCCCTGTAAGGTAATTTAATAGGAGGAGGTATGTGGGGACAGACAGTTTGACAAGCTACATGACAATTGAATACTTACTGTACTCAGGCCATCTGAAATACTGACAATAACTTCAATCTCATCTTCCTTCTGTAAACCAAGAAAATTCCTTTTTTAGAGAAATGGTGTTCGCCTTGAGTGGAAAAGGGACTGCAGATTTAAATGTGTCTCAGCAGGCAGACGAAAGTAACAACTAACACCACAAAGCAACCAGGGCAGAGGCTAGGAAGACCCCTCAGAGGCTCCAGCTGTGGGGCTCCTTGGACTTTCTGTGGCTACTGTCAAGAGATGGTCGGTCTGGGAATCCCTGTTGTCCTGTAAAGTGCTAGTGAAAATCAGTCATCTTTTTCAAGAAACATTCCCTTAAAAGGCACAACTGGGTCAAAATTCTTCTGTTTCAGTATACAGGTTTTTGAAGGGTTTAGTAAGCACCGTGCACCCTTCCCTGCGAAGGAGACATGAAGGGTTCAATGCCTGTGTTCCCAGAGTAAGGCTGCCTTTAGGTCGCTATAGCTGGGATCATCTTCAACCCACATAGTTACATAGGCTAAAGGGCTATGATGTAACTAGAGAAGTGGCCTGGAACATTGTCTACACAAATCTCTACCTTCTCCGAATGACAGGAAAGTCCCCTGTCTGAGGGTTAGAGGACTGTAACTGCCCCTTCGCTCTTGAATGGGGTGGCGTGTCGGGGAAGATAGGAATAAAGAATAAACTTCTCTTTTGGCAAAAGCTGGACAGAAAGCTGCCGAAAAATTTGATAGCAGTGTCAGTGCCACAAGTCAACTGGAAAACAACGTGATGGGTGAAGAAGTATGATGTCTCAGAATTGCAAAATATATTACATGTTTCAGGGGCAAATGAGTTGGTATTGTTCTGCAAAGCCACAGATCAAATTAAACTGAAGGAAATTCCATAAACACACAGAGTGGTGCCATTTCACTGTACCTCTCTGTCAAGCTCCTCGATCAGCGTAACATTTCCAAGGTTCTTGTCAACAGAAAAGTAGCGTCTTGATCCAGCTTCATAGGCCAGGCCGTATGACACAGCATCTCCTTCTGGATCAGTTCCATTCAGAGTGTACACATGGGTGCCTGAAAAATTGGCATTCAACAACATTTCCCTGTGGTTGCTTCAATCAGTGAGTATATCACTGGTCTGTTCCTTAGGAACTTAGCTACCCTGCGGCAGGCAAAGCTTGTGTGAATCTAACGCACTTACTGGGAAGTATGGGTAAGTAGACAGTTCAATAGTCCCGATTGCCACTTTTTAGCCTACAGGTTAAACTGAGTTTGTCAGTCCTGGTCGCTCTCACTTCAGGGCTTTTCCCGTGGAACCGCACCTAGATCAATACTGTTCACGTCAGTGTCCACAGAGATGACAAGCTCTTGACTAACTCTCAGGCCAGGCGAGTCAGAAGCGAAGCTGTTGTACGATGGGGTGACAATCTCAGCAGTACAAAAGGCCCTCACACACCTCTGCCCTAAGGGAGCAACGAAACTGCAGACTAGCAGGCAGAGGATCTGGCAACTGAAGGCAGCGCTCCCACAGGACTGGACCCAGGCTCTGAAGCTCAGGAGATGCAAGGACATTTGCAGACTTTTCCACTTTCAGAACTAAGAGATGCAAAAGTCTTTCCTACCTCACTCCCTCTCATTAGCTCCCTCCCATTAAATTCTCTACTTGACACACCCACTCATGCTCTTACCAATGAATAAATTCTCCAAACTCATCAACATATTTCTTTCACAAGCTGGGGAAAGAGAGATTGTTATTTCTATTTTTAAACATTGGAGAAGTTGGTACCAGTTTTTCCAGTAAACTGACTTTGTTTATCAGAAGCGATACTTCCTGGGGGAGTTACAACACCCATGTTTTCAAAACAAGGTGATGATTTATCAGGGTTATTTTTTTAAACTTACATGTCTGTCATTCTACTGTGCATTAATATCTTAATCCAAACAACTTCAAGCACTTTACAAATATCAGTTAACTGAGCCTGAAATACAAAACACTGCTGTTGTTTCCTTCCAATCTGCTGTGCCTTGCGTAAGTTACCTGAGATACTCAAGTTGCAGAGGTTTGGATCAGAAACTCTGCTTTACATCTAAGAAAGTTCTCTGCACTGGAAACACTGTAGCCGAGAGACTCACTAGTTAGTGGGGAGTTTTGCTTGAGCGTGGACACAAAGATATGACAGAAGGATCCCTGATAAGAAAGTTAGCATAAAGTTAAGGAAGAGCACTGTTAAAGGGAACTCAGAAGTCTCCAGTTTTAAACTCCTCTGGCCCTGAGTTTGAGAGGTTTTTAATTCTCTGCTCAAAAGTTGTAATCTTTTTCTCATATCCTCTCTACAGTGGCAGTCGATTTTTTCACTGACCAGATCCATAAGCTTCTGTTTAACTCCAGAGCTTTGGCTGAGGTCACAGCACTGACAGGTCAGCTTCTCAAATGTTTCCTCCGTTTTGCAACGCAACCTTTCACTCCGCATGCAAAATGTGAAGCAAACAGACCAGTGGGCTTAATGGACATGCAACCTCCAGGCATCAGCAGTGATATTCAGAAAACATGGCTGTCTTCTTTGCATAGCAAGAGATTATGCCAAACCATGTGCGATCTGTGCTCATTTATGAGTAAACTCTCTTATGATAATTACCAGGGCAATATTTGGGCAATTTTGCACAGAAAAATGTTCACATTGCAAAAACCACTGGGCCCATGGGAGCACAAACAACAGACCCTGTTATGAGCTGGCTCAGCCAGCCAACAAATAGTCAAGATTTGCAAAACAGGTTCACAAAACTACAAAACACTTTCCACGTTTTTCTTGGACTTTTTGCAGAAAACAGAGTAGAAAATAACAACACATCTGTAACTGAGATCCGCCCAAATTATTAGCAAAACATAACGAGCGGTATGATGAGACACTTCCCTGATTGTAACAACTGAACTGTGTAAGTACAACGAAATGCAAGGAGAGGAATAAACTGGGGCTGATATAAAACAGTGTCCTGAAAGGACACCTGCCTCCTGATATAGCTGTCTACATAAGAGACCGAAATTTCAAGACTGTTGAAGGTTCTGCAGCACCAGCACTGGCTGCATTCATTCTTGTTTTTCAAAAGCTTTGTCCTAATATCACAGGTAGGGCCAAATGGAGAATTCAGGTGTCAATTGTCAGCACTTCACTGACATCATTATCAATACAGTGCTTTTCTTCAGCCTTCTTCAGTCATTAGAAGTTTTTACTTCTTAGTTGCTTTTCCGCCCTCCTCCTTCACTTTTCCTGTCCCTTCTGCTCTATATACCCCTGGGTGCCCTGCCTGTATCTAGCTCGTGCAGATGTCTGCAGCAGTTGCTGAGCAGCGCTGCCTGTGCAGTGGAGGAACAAGGATGGACACCACAACCCACGTTCGGGGTCCCCCAGAGCCTGCAGGCAACAACCAGGCACAAGGTCTAGAGCTGTGACTGGGGCTGCCCTGAACTACCAACGCTGGCAGTACACAAACTGCGAACCACTCCTCAGGGATCGCAGGGCACGTGCTAGAGAAGAACAGACTGTGAAAGTTCAGGTGCATACATTTGAATCTGGGCTCGTTCTTCCAATCTCACAATTTTCTCTCCTACCTTTTCTAGGAATTTTCTTATGAGGAAAACGGGAATTTTCTTGCTGCTAAGTGTGAGAAGAAACACTGTTACTGGTACAGACTGAGATTACTGTGGTTTCTGAGCAAGTAATGAAGAACATCATTGATCTTTACACTGGACTGTTTGCTTCCTAGCTAAAGCTGATACTTCTTCATTTTTCATAATATGGGACGCTTGTGTGCCTTTTAAATTGGATTGTGGATCAAAATTCCTTTTCTAGTTCATTATAATTCCTAATTTTTTCTGAATTGTAATTTCACTGCACAGTACACTCCATATCATTAACACCCCTGGGAACACTTCTCAGCACAGTGTTAATGCCAATTAAAAATCTCCTCTCAGTGTGCTGCCTCCGCTTGCTGAAAAGGAAATAAAAACCCAGCTAAAATCTTATCAGTGAGTACCAAGTAAACAGCCTCTTCTTGCCAGAAAGGTTAGAGAATAGAAGAGTCTTTACCCAGGGATGTGGCAAATGCCATGTAAGGGCCCCAGTCAGAAGAGCTGGATGCTCCGAGTGCCTAGGGGATGGCACAGCAGGCTGGGATGGGCAAGTCCCAGGGAGATGCACGCTGCTCTCTGCCACGGCTGCTTCCCAGGAGCCATGCCAAGCTTTCACTGTGTTTTCCTATTCCATCTTAAAAGTCATTTGCGCTTTGCTTCTGCCACTGAAGCTGAATAGCTATCCCATGATGCCATTGCTCCATTTTACTTCATTTCTGACTTAAATTTATTCATGGCCAGCCTCTGTCCATGTGCTCTGGGGCTGGTTTTGCCCTCTCACTGAAGACACGCTCTCCCTCTCTGCTGTGCAACACTCAGCAATCAGATCCTCCCTGCCAAGTTAAACAAGCCAAGCACATTTTGGACTCATGCTCAGTCCCCCTGTTGTCCTTTGCCACCGCAGCTGACATCTGTTCACAAGATGCTGAGAGGGACATCCATGGCCATGCTGCCAGGACAGGACAGCTCTCTTCCCAATGTCACAGCAAATACCCTCTCGCCCAGGGTTACGCGCCTGCTCTCCACCTGTCTCAGCCATAGGCCCGTTTCCCCACCAGGAAAGGTGGTGGACACCTAACACAAAGCCTACAGACAGCTGTCTGACACTCCAAGCTCATCTTAAGCAAAGGGGAGCTCAGGCTCCTGGAGGATGTGGACCACACACCAAGACTACCTCAAAACCGACTCCTTTCCCGTTCACTACGAGCTACCACTCCTTCCTGAGCACGCCCAGGCAACTCCTGCTCCCTCCGTGCACCCTGGCACACTGCACTGGCTGGCAAAGTGGAGACACGGCCAGGATCGGCAGCCCAAAAGCCATGGCTGCTACAGCAGCAGCCAAAACAGGCCCTGCAGCTGCAAGCCCCTGTGGCGGGGAGAGGGGGGCACAGTGGCAAGCACTCAGCATGGGCCCCAAAACACCACCCCATGGACAGCAGCTATGTGTCCCTGTGGCACCCACAGCAACCAGCTCCAAGGAGAAGCCATCTGAGAGCAATATTCTGATGTATCTACCTGCTTTTCTGTTAGAAGGATAAAAACAAAAGCAAAGGCTGTAACACCTGCAAGTCCTCCGTGCATCTCTGAGCAGTGCTCTGCTTTGCAGGGGGGCTCCCTTTTGTGCAGTGTTAGCTCTGCCGCAGTGATGCAGAAGGCAGGCTGAGGCAGGCTGTGTTTGTTCTGGCAGCTCCTAGCTTTCCAAGGGGGGAGATTTTAGTTTCTGCCAAAAGTTGAATATTCTTGCAACTTCAAAAATTTAGCCTTTCTGGAGTCATCTGAATGTGAGGTCTTGGTGGGTCTCTACATTTCAAGGCACAGCTTGGGATAAATTGTCCACGTCTCTGTCCTTTCTAGTAAGAAAGGAATTATCATTTTAAAAAGAAGTGTGTTAATTCTTTCACTCGGATATTTTTTGTGACAAGGAGGGCTGGAAATAAATTGCGGGCAGAAAAAATTCCTTGTGGGTTCAGCTATTATGTCTGTGAAGGATGAATACAGAAACATATACAGAGAGATGGCAGAGTGCCGGAGTGAGATTGCTGGGCATTGAAGGGAAGGACCAGGAAACACAATAGCAGGGACTCTCACCAGTTTGGGAAGCATCGGTTGGATCAGGGTGACAGAAACAGGGAAGGAGCGATGGGTACCAGAGGGGACAAGAGGGCTCTCCGCAGCCAGCTGTGAATGACGGGAAGAAACGAGACCAGGAGTGTGTAGGAACAACAGGGGAAGCTTTAAGGATGGAGGGACCTGGCGTGGTCAGTCAGCCAGTGGTAGGCAGCTGGCAGCTGTAGCTTTGATCAAAGAGTTGCCACTGCAAACTGGCTTTTAATGGGGTGGAGTGCATACTTGGGGGCATGGGGAAAAACAGACAGGAAAAACGCAAGGATGAGAGGCATGCAAAGATCTCCAGAGCACCCATGAGGCTTGGGCTTTGAGAGAGTAATGAACTTAGGCCTTCTGAATATATGCTTCAATCCCTTGCTCTGCAGCTGTTCTCAGTCCCTCCGTGTCCCCACTATGAGGGCTTACAGGGATTAATGAGGTAAGATGAAACAAACAACCTGAAATAGCATCCCACACATGCCTTAAGACCTTGATTAGGAGCACACGTACATTGTGTATGTACACAAGCAACTCTTTGCAAAGAGCTAATCACCCACCTGCCCTGCCAAACAGCCACACAAACTGCTACTGCTATTTCAGTTTGTAACTTCACCCATTCTTCTTAAATCTGGCACTGGAAGAGGCCGCTGCTCTGGCCCTTCTTACCTCAAGGGGTCTCACACTCAGCAGCAATAAATGGGAGCCGGGAATCCGCAGAGACTTTCAAGCTTTCACACAGAAATAGTATTTGCTGTTTTTATGATAACTTATGTTACAATGTATGTAACTTGGTAGATCACAACTATCTGTACGTAAGCAAAATTGCACAGGGGAAAAGAAAGTCAAGTTAAGGATGATATGAGCACGATAATGTGATTTTTTTGAATTTGATGCATTCATGCAGCTGCAGCACTGCAATTTCTCTCTCTACAGTCCCATGGAGAATCCATCGTCTCCTTTTGGTGCTCCAAAATGTTGCACGTCCCTTGCCTACGGATGTCTGGGAATATAACTAACACACACCACTTTGCCAACTGCTTGTAATCTCAGCAGGGCCAAAGGCTGTAAAATTCCTGGAGGTTTATTAAAGCTGCTGTCCACAGCATTCCTCAGATCAGACACTGGCTGCTGCCAAGAAAAGCATCCTGCCTATGACTCCAAATTTTATGTAAGCACGGGGAAGACCTAATGGCAACCTGCCCATTTTTGCAGCACCTATGCCTGGGTGAAGGCATCCAGAATCAAACATATGGAAGTTTTAATTCCCCTGTTTTGTCACTGATGGTCCTGCTCAAACTGAAAGACGACTGCTGGAATGTGGATACTTGGGACTGCACATGGACACAGGAGAGCAGATTCCTTCTCCTTCTTCTGGAGGAGATTGGGGCAGAGGGATGAAGAGTAATAGCCTTTTCTGCGGTGCAAGACCTGTCACTGGGGCCACAGAAGAGGGCCAGCCTGGTAGCCATTTAGCACGGGCAGTATGTGAGCCCTCACTGAGCTCTGGCATGAAGCTCTGACTGTGGTCTGATGCGAACACTGGTCCTCGCACCCTGCACAAAGCTGAATGCACACCCAGCACTGCAGCACCAAAGCTCTGGTGTCGTTCGTGTCCTCCTCTGGGAGCCTCCCTGCCAAAGCATCCCTGAGCAGTGGCTGTGCTGACATCGGCAGTGGGCAGCAGCAGCAGCAGTTTGCATTGAGCAAACCCGAAGCAGCCACGTCCAAAGGGAACTTCCAAAAGTGCTTTCAGAAGAGAGGACCCTGCAGTACTCACAACTTTTAGTCAAAGTGTTCTGGGAATTAGCCCAAAGAAGCACTGGCAGGTGCATGGCAAAGCTATCACATTTGGACTTCTCAAAAGTAAGGTCTTATCTCTCTTTCCCAAGGGTTTCTCTAGGCCCTTTGCAAAAGCCTAAACTCAACACTTCCTAACCTTTCACCTCAGATAAATGCTTTTGGTGGCACCTTTGCAGCTTTAAGCCAGAAGCTGCTTCTCTCTTGTCTTTTAAAGTACATTTATACAGCAGATTAGAAGTACCCGCCAGCCAATGTAAACACATTATGGATGAAGCCAGCAGGCATGAGGAACGGCAGCACCGAAGACAGAGCAGCCTGAGCTTTATCACTGCTGCAACCAAAGCATAAACTCTCCAGGGACCTCTACGTAGTCTGGTTGCTAATGTTACAAAAGCACATACAAAAGCCCATCACATATTTGTCATTATTCTTACTCAGGCTAGTTACAAGAATGCTAACACAGGGTCTGATCCCTCACACTACTGTTTTGCTGTCAAGGCATGCATACTCTCCTTTTTTGCCTGCCTGGAGCCCCAGATCAGATGCACTGGGGCCCAGCACTGGAAAATTACTGCTGTACTTTGCTGCTGCAGGGAGTGCTGTCATCTGAGAGAGCGTGTGGTGCTGCAGTCCTGATAGGAAGGACATTTTTGACTATGTTGCCGCTCTGCCATCTTTAGCTCCCCATGCCCATGCAGGTGGCTGGAGGCTCCCAGCAGTGGCAGGGAGAGGCTGATGCTCTGTAAATATCTGTGAGCTGACACCACACCAGGGGATGGGAGTTTGATGGCAAGCGAGTGAGTTGTACGGCCTGCGGTTTCAGTGGTGGAGTTGGCAAACACCACCCCAAACAAACTGAGTCAGGGTCCCATTTTGTGGCTATCTGTCATTACAAGCCTTATCTACACTATTAGACAAGTGATTCCACTGGCTAATCTTACTCCAGTAATCAGCAGAGCCGTCTGGAGCACCAAGGCTGAGCAAGTGTGGTTTCCACGTGAATCCGGGCAGAGGCACAGCAAAAATTGCAGCTCCTTGGTCGGCCTCTGGCTTTTGCAAGTGCCACTACATTACTGTTGGCCTTCAGCTGAGGTTTCCACTTAAGCTTGACTGAGCTTATAGCAAATCCCTGCTGCATCATAAGCAAGCTCTTTTTAAGTTCATCGGCTAGATGCGTCACTTCTACACTATGTGCCACCTTCGCCCCCTCCTCTTCTCTGGTTGAGCAGGCAAAGGAGAAGTGACTGATTCCCAATCACCCTCTCCCCACCCCCTAGCATGCCCGGTGTGGATCTTGGCTGGCATTAACACCGCTGGGCCATAAATGGAGACTTTGAGCAAACCGCAGGCATCTGCTTTCCAAAGCAGTGAGTGACCCTGGTCGTGTTTAGGAAGGCAAAAGGTGGCAGCATCAGTCTTCCAGGGGAGGCTGTGCCCTCTGGATCCTGCCCTCATCCTCACCTCCCCCAGCTGCCTAAGCCCTGGGAGAAGAGGGTTTTGGGAGCACCCCTCCGTGCAGCCACGTCTCTCCTCTATGCATGAGGCAGCTAATAAGTGCTGGTGCGCTGGTACTTAATTTGCAATAGCTAAATACTTTTCCAATTTAGCCTGTGAAAGCTACAGACAAACAGGAGCAAATCCTAAACAAAACCTCAGTGCAATGTTTGAAGAAAAGGTGGCGTTCATAACTGTAATATATTTTGCATAAAATTTTTTAAATGTTAGGAAATTATTCTTCCCCCATGGAAAATACTGATTATTAATCCCTTTTTTGTTCTTATTTCATTTTTCTTAATGCAACTACAGTTAAAAGAAGCATAAATAGACCTGCCTTAAAATGATGAAAGCTGAAAAATGCATCAAATTTTGAATTTTCAATAAAACAAAACTAAACCTTTTTAAAAAACATCAGTTATTTAGACAAAGCAATTTTCACTCCAAGTAGAAACATTTTCTACCATTTGTACCATAAACATGAAAAATGTGACAACTGTTTAAAGAAAATCATGCCTTTGCTACTTTTCAATGTACAGCTTGCTTTTACCAAGACTGATAAAACTACTAGCAACTAGACTTTCTTCTCATAAGCATTTGCAGAATTGGTAAGAAGTCCATCACCACCATGAATTTATTTCTGACCCCAAAAGTCTGTGCTCTGATGATATGAATAGATTGGTGGCCCAAGGAAAGGGGAGCTAAAATTCATGTTTTAATTTACAGCTACAATTCAAACATGTCATTTTAAGTTGAGGCCAATTAAAAGCTTGAGAGAAAAACATGCAAGATCACAGGATATAACAACAACCTACCACAAAATATATGTTGCTAATCAAAAGAGCAAGAAGCTCCAGTTTCACAATTTAAACATATTAATTTTAATACTGACCAACAGGTGTGTCCTCCGAAAGGCTGAGAAGTGCCATGTTCCCATTTGTGCTTCTGGCTCCATTATCAAAGAAATATGGGGCATAATTTGCCTGAACTGCAATTAAAACAAAACAGAAGCCAAAGAAAAGCGTTTTGTAGGTGGCAGTTATTGGCCTTTGTTACCTGACTCTCAGTAAACATGAGCTGTTTTGGGAATACTATGAGTACATAACATACCCAGTTGCTGCAATGGACTTTCAGAACTATATCTGTACAGATATTTTTAATAAAATTACTTCTACATGACACTGTGCCAGTATTCACACAGCAGCAAATAGAGAAAGAGGGTATATGGAAAAAACCCAAAACCAACAGAAACAAAACAAGTAGCAGGATCTCTCTAACAAATCTCAATCAGTTCCAGACATCTTCATTGCAAAATTAACCTTTTTGGCTTGCAATGACTGTACTCCCCTATTCTACACATGCATGTCTGAAACTTTCCCAGTGCCTCGGTACCTTACGCAGTATTCTAAGCACATTCTGTCTTAAAATTATGCCTACTGCATGAGCAATTAGCCATAATTAAATAGTTACTTACTTGCTGCCAGACAACAGCAAACAAAGTTAAAAAAAAAAAAAGAAACAACAAATTAGTTGTCATTCTACTGACTGACTGTTAGAGATTCAAAATAGCCCATTTGAAACAAAGCTCCAAATATATAAACACAGAGGGTAACATTTGCACAGGGATCAGTTGCCAAGGAAAATATTTCAGGACAACATTACCACATCAGTAAGGATTACTACAGGATTTAAGGTTATGCTTGTATCCTCCTGTATTTTTACTTAACAAAGTGATTATTGTACTCACCGAGGCAAGCGTGCACCAAACTGAGAAATAAGGAGGGGGTGGAACGCCTTACATGCTTCATCCCACTGAAGAAAGGGTCAATTTCTTCTCTGTTTCAAGGGCTTGGTTTTTTGGTTTTTTTTTTTCTCTCTGAAAGGTCCAGGGAAGTGTCCTTCAGACTGATGTAGTGGAGAAATGTGCAAGAGGCAGTAACAGATGCTAAGATGTTAAGCGGATGACACGTCTTAATTTCTGAAGAATTTAAAGAAGCTCCTTCCTACCACCTAATTAGACCAATTACTTTGCAGGGAGCTGTGGGACTCATTTCTGAGACAAGATTTGGAGGAATCAGTGTAACTCTCATAAGTTTTGCTGTTAGTACTGTATTTGTGCTGTCCAAACACACAAGTCAGAGAGAAGTGAAAGTAGAAAGTTGTTTTTTTTTCTGAACCCTGTCTTTAATTCTATAAGCCAGTCCTCTATTTCTGAGAGCTATAAGAGGTTTCTCTTCATTTTAGCTTTGGTAATCTTGAGAAACTACAAAGGAAGAAAATCTAATGTGAGCAACAAACAGTAAATGTGGTTGTTATTGTTTTAAAGGAAACAATCACATTTACGATAGCAAAAAGTACACAAACTTGCATACTAAAAATGCCGAAGTCAAAATGTTCTTTTCATGAGCTGGCCTGATCATTTAATTCTTAAGCTGCATGAATTTCTGAAAGCATCTTTTACATTCAGCAGGTAATTTTTAACCAACATACTAAAAAGTGTGTTTAACTACACTTCAACAAAGTAGCTTTTTTCATTGCTTGTTTTGGTTTTCTGCACAAAGGCGTTTGCACTAATTTAAAATGTAGGTCATCCAATAAATTACAAAAAATCAGCCACTCTAGGAAGTTTTTCACAGTCAAAGCTTTTGGCTGCTTAAAAGGAACATCATCAGCAGTAATACCTAGCTTCCAATCAAGTAGGTGTTTACACAGTGGCTTAGCTGTTTGAACTTGACCTGAGGCAAAGCACTTGCCCTTTAAGGGTGTGTTAGTGGAGTTTCTTAGTTGACAGCCTTCGAGAAAGAAATGTCTAAGAGATTGATCAGTCCAAGACTTCTCCGTTGCAATGCTTTAAAATGGGACAGAAGCTAGACTTTCCTCCCGGCAGAGACCCTTGAGGCTGGTGCTGGCCACATGCAGCGGGGGTGCTGGTGGGATGGGTGCAGCCACCAGTGCCCCGCAGCCCGTCCCCATCTCCGCTGGCCGGTCTCTGGCAGAGCTGCTGCCGCCGCAGAGCTGGCTGCCGGAGGAGCTGGGGGTGCTGCCAACCCCTCGGGACCTTCTCAGGGCCAGAGGCCGTTCCTGCTGCAGCAGTGCCTCTGGGCCCTGCTGAGTGCATGGGTCCCCTGTAACTCTGTGGGGTGCTGCATGTCCCATAGTGTCCGGCTGGATGCAGGCAGGCAACCACTGCTCCCTTGAGAACGGGCCAGAGACACAGCAAGCAAGGGCAGAGCCAGGAAGCAGCTTCAGACTGGGCAACAGTGGAGATCTCTGGCTCCCTAATTCATCCATGCGTTTTACCGTTATTTGCAAAGGTTCATGAAGAGGGGAGGTAAGTGTTCCCTAGACATCACCCTACAGACAGAGTCTCCCTTCCCAGCACGTGCCTGCAGGGTGAGGAGCTAAAGGTGGGCAGCGCTCCTGGGCTAGCTTTCATCACACACATAGGGGAGGGCCAGGCAGTTTCTATGTGTTTTCCTACAAAGGGAGCTGGCGGTTAGATCCTGCCACGTATCTATAGCATACGTTACCCACCAGTTGCTGAAACTGCAGGGTGAACAAACGATGGAGGAAGCCATGGGAGAGAAATCTTTGCTTGCAGACGCAGTGCTGTGAAGCTCCCGTGCTGCAGACAAGGCATTTCTGCATCTTCAGATTCCCCTGGCCACATGGTGCTGCTGGGAGGACACCTCTGCCTGCAGAACAAGACAACTTTAAGGTTCCCAGAAGGGCAGAAGTAGAACTCCTGTGCACAGTATTAACAAACCTCTCATCCGTCATGGAACTTGCCAGAGAATGGTACAGAGACCAAAAGCCTAAAAAGGCTCCAAAACGGATTAGACAAATTAATGAAGATTATGTTCATTGGTGACTAGCAAATGTGATGATACAGATGCAAACTGTAGCTCAGTAGGGCACTAAACTACCACCTGCCAGAGGCTCAAAAGTTAAACCAGGGGAAGGCTCTTCATCATCCTGAGCTTTTTCTAACCATCTCCTACAAGACTAGGCCTTTGGTGTGACTCCGTATGACCATTCTTGTAGAGCAGTATTTGCAAAGGCTCCATGTCAAACCAAAGTGTGACTTCAGCAGTGGCCTGTTAAGGCTCAGGGGAACCTGCAGCAGGCAACTAAGAAAAACGAATGTATTTTTAGTGCATTTAAATTCACGATAAAAGGGATCTGAAGCTGAAAATTGTGTGGGAGAGGATACACATATAGAAGACGGACATAGATGTAATCCCTGTTACAGATTTAACCATGCCACCACTGTCAACAGTGATATTGAACCACTGATAAAATTACAGAAATGCACCTGCATGGTGCCCAAAAGGAAACATAAATAGCACCTAAATGTCCTCACTTGCCTCCTCAATCCGCAACTAACAACCTATTTTTTTTCTGCAGAGTATTTTCCTAGAAAAAGTGATGGAGAGCTCTTGTCAAAGTTAATAGCTGTCTGTTCCTCTGGTTGCATCCCCTGGTGATCTAAATCTCTAGGGCCTGCATCTCCAAGGAAGCAAAATGTCTCACTCCTACTGAATTTCAATGAGTTTGAGCTCTTAATCCCGTTAGAGTTTGAAAACCTAGCTAATATGCGTCTATGCACACTCAGATACACACCTAACACAGCAACACTGACAGAGTATTTTTTTTTTCTGTCAGAAAATATGCTTTGATCAAAGCTAATACAGCTCATGGAACCAGGCTGATTTTGATGAATTTTCTCCTTGGGAAGAAAAAGGGCAGGAGGGGGGTTCAGGAGAGCAATATATTCTGTCCCAACAGTTTTAGGAATAGAAGGGTCCCTCTCTCTATGTAGAAGAAACTTTCTATTATTTCATACATTTTTAGCATATCAAGTAGCAAGAAACGTAGAAGAAGAATGAAATATACCCATCTGATCTCAACCAATTCATTTCCCAGGGTGTTCTGCTTGTTTACTATTCAGCATGAAAAAAAATCTAGAAATAATATTGTCAGAACAAAAGTTCTGGATTTGGGTCACTGATGAACAATATCTACTAAAGTTTGTTGGACAACCTGAATTTTTATAAAATAAAAATTTAAATGTTGAAGGACGCTACAATAATGCAATGAATGTTTTTGCAGTCTTCACCCCTTCTGACCGCAGCTTGGGTGTACCGGCACCGGTGCAGCATAGCTCTAACAGCTGTTTTGTGCATTGTGAAGCCCCTTGGGATGCCCTGAGCCATGGAGACTCCTCTTCCACCAGCACAAACCCATACCCCAGTCTGAAACCAGAACCTTCCAGGGCGTAGAGGCCAGACACAAACCTAACCACACACAAGCCCCTGCCAGCTCCTGCCCTCTTATCTCTCTGAGCCTTCAAGAACCTTGGAAAAACCTGGGCCCCAACATTTTTACTTTTCTTAGCCCTAAACCCCAATTTAAGCCTAAGACTAGCAGTCTTCCTTAACCAGGTATGGCTGACAAGAAATGGGCTTCCACCAGTACTGACAGCTGCCCTTTTTCTGTTTCCACATCCCTGAATATGGGAATCACAGGCCCCACCAAGGCAGCTGTTCTTGAGCCCCATCCCAAAGCCCAACCTAAAATGTAGGCCAGACTAGAACTAACAAACGGCACATAAAATGCCACAAGAGCACAGCCCCTCACACTATGCAGCAATACCAGTATGAGCTCAGGGTTTCCTCTGTTGGGGGTGCGGGAGGAGGCCTGTTTACAGCCGGCAATGAGCAAGTGCCCCGATTTGGTCACTAGCATCCCAGCTGGCACTCATTGCCACCTGTGCTGGCAGACTGAGCAGAGAGGGCAAAGACTGAGCTGGCACAGAGATAAATTACTTTTTCCACATTGTGGGTGGCCCTTCCACCTCAGGGCAATCACATTAGAGCTGCCTACCTGGGGAATGCCTGCTTGGCATATAAATGTGAGGTTTTCATGAGTTGTATTTCAATCAGTTTTTGGATGCTTACACGCATTTGCAATTTAAAAATAGAGAGAAAAATAAAATTAAAGAAATAACAGAGATGAAATTATCTTCCACTGTCCTGCTCTGCTTTATATTAACTATATATAGTCTTCAGATTTTACACCTGCTTCCATCTGAGTTAAAAACCCCTCTGTTCTAGACTCTGGACAGTATTAATAAGTAATGAAGTTCACATTCATATAACAACAGCTCAAGCTAGGCTTTTTCCTACGTGCATCCTCCAATTCTGGGTGTATATGACGTTAAGCATTACTGTGGAGAGGAATATTCAGCATTTTTTTGTGTGCATTTGTGTGTGTAAATAAATTCAACATAAAAAGCGCTGCACACTTCATATAAACTTCAGCATGCACAGAAAGAGTCCAAATTACACTCTGGCCTTCCCTCTCTAAATCACCTGCTAAGGGCTGTGGGAGTTACCATCAATACCTGGAACCTGGAGGCATTCTGCACAGAGCAATTCACTCAGAATTGCTCAATGCAATAGCCATGAAGGAGAGAAGTGGAGCCTCAGCCATTTTCAAGACCCTTCTCAAAACTCTCCCTATTATCTCATCTTTGATAGGGAAGTTCTTACTTAGCTTTGAAAGCAAAGGAGGGGAGCATGGTGGGCCTGTGGCATACGCCACAGATAAGACAGACACCCTGACAACCCCGAGTTTGACACAGCGGTAACCACAGGTGGGCTGTTCCTTGCATACCGAAGGGTCAGTTCACAAGCAAGTCCCACAGCATGGTAGGAGCAAGAACTGTCTGAGCTGTTCTCCAAACATCTCAACAGCAGCAGGATGTGCTAAAGTACGGTAAATGTAACAACCGTGCTTGTTGCTTGGATGTTTGCTCTCTGGCTGGGACCTGGAGGGGGGGGGGTGTCATAGTGGTCTTTGTTCCAGCAGAGCCGAGTCAGTATAAGCAGAGAGTTGAGACAAAGTTAAATGTGCAGGTGCCACCACAAACAAACCAAACCACTCTCGCCTGTTCACACTACATCACTCCTCCCCCTCAAAATCCCCCCCCCAAAGCACTGAGAGATGATTTATACTGGGGCACATCATCAATCTCCACCAACCTCCATTACTACAGAGTACAAATGATGGTGAAAATCCAGAAACAACTGTTGATGACCATTTCAGATGACTGGTTTTGGTGGTGAAGAATTTTACATGAGCTATCCTTTGCATTTTCCTAGCACAGCCCCATACCTTCTGTCTGGCTGCTGAGAGAAACTATGGAAAGTACTGGGGGATCTGCAGGAACCTGGGCCAGTCTGATGGCAGGAGAGAAGAGCCTGAAGTCCCTCAGATGTCTTCACTGTCCATCACTATCTCTATGTTTCAAATTACCAGCTATAAGAAGGAAGCAGACTCACAATACCATTGCGCAGTAGGAACAGCAAAAGAGACACAGTCCTGTGTTTTTGGTGGTTAAATCTAATCAGAGACACATGCTTGAGCCCTTGGCCATGACCACCAAACTCTGATCCTCCCTGTTGCCAGGATGAATATGCCACCTCCTATATGAGAGTTTATGCATCACTCCACAGCCCACTCCCATCACTTGGAATCTGCAAATTTGTTAAAATGACCTGGAAATCATTATAGTCCTGCAAGATTCAAATGCAAGCCAATAAACACCTCTTTCTCCCTCTCACTGTGTTATTCGCCTGTTATTAATTGAATGAATTTAACGCTTTTACATCTGAAAGGAAAATGATCTCATTGTTACAGTTCTGACTCATGGGGGTCTAAGTTCAGTTTTCACCTCTACCACAGACAGTCTATAAATAATCAGCCCAAGATCATTAAATTCACATTAACATCATCAAAAGACGTGATCATTAATGATCTTGTTCAAATTTATAACCTTCTCTCAGCTCAGTAATAGCTGAAAGTGATACTGTACTCTTTGGTTTGAAGAGTTTAAAGAACAACATGAGCTGTAGCCCAGCTGTCTACACACCCTTTTTTATATTGCAGCTCCACTGAGCAGCTCTGCTAAACCTAAGCAGTATACAGGAGAACAGTAAACCCCTGTATAGAATCATAGAATACTTTGGGTTGGAAGGGACCTTTACAGCTCATCTAGTCCAACCCGTGCAACGAGCAGGGACATCTTCAACTAGATCAGGTTGCTCAGAGCCCCGTCCAACCTGACCTTGAATGTTCCCAGGGGTGGGGCATCTACCACCTCTCTGGGCAACCTGTTCCAGTGTTTCACCACCCTCATCGTAACAAAGTTTTCCTTATACCTAGTCTGATAAAACACATACCATGAAGAAAACTGGTAACTCAACTGATTCAGGAAGATACTGCCCACAGAACAGAAGAAAAACATTCCTCACTCATGGAAAGGAAAAGCAAGATTTAGAGAGGTGACTACAAGCATCTGACCACAAGCATCACGTCAACTTGAACCTCCTTGTAATGTCCTACATTGGATAACAAGAACGGAAGCACCCAACATGGCTGGCTGCTTTTGAAATTCTGGGACAAAGTTTGGGCAAACAAATAATTAAAACTTGCACGCAAACTGCAGTTTCTTCAGGAAAGGTGTAGCACGCTATCTTTGTCCTTGATGCAGAAAATCTTGGCAAAAGCCGTGTAACAAGAAGGCTTAATTTCCTTTCAAGAGCTAGGTTTTCTGGTACTTGGTTACTTCTCAGTGTCGGAAGGCAAATTTTTTTGATTGGCTTATTCATCATTTTTAAGAATTGCATACACTTTTAGACTGTATGTTATCTACTTTTGCTCCCTTGTGCCTATAAATAAATTGGGGAGCTTATAAATTAAGACTAATGTGTTAAAATTAGCAACTTTTGCCTTGGGCTTTGACAAGGTATCTTAATTATTAGGATCAGTAAAAAAATTCCATTCATCATTAGTTTTTCTAATATGGAAATCAGTTTTTAGACCTTAAACATTTTCATCTCCTTCCTTCGGAAAATGTTCATATTGTAGTGAAACCATACTCAGATTTGAAATATTTTGATTTTTACATAAATATTATGTAATATTATTCCACAGAGAAACTGAAAATTTCAGGGGGAACACAAACATGGATTCCCTCCATCCCTTCTCAGGGAGAAAAACTGTTTTCCATCCTGCTGTACTAACTCTTACTGGCAGAATCCCCTGCTCCAGCCATTTACGAGGAGTGTGTATGCTCGTTGTTGCAATGGAAGCAGAGGAGGAAAGAGAGAAGGGGGTATCTGTTGGGAATAAGCAGGAAAGCCAGAGAAATCCAGATCACAAACCTTCTCCCAGCTCTGCAGTTTGTACTGCACATGTTTCACTCTGCACATACCCTCCCGCCTCACAGTCTCATCTCATATTTGATCCAGAGCAAAGCCAGTCTCCGTCATCCTTCGGGATGCACCTTTTTTTCTCTTGGCAAGCACCTCCCCCATTGCTCCTCTGATGAAGCACTGTCACAGCCGAGACGCACCTGGTCAAGGACGATTCTGCAGAAGCCGCTGGCAGCGAGGGCAGCGGCTCATGAGGAGCTGCAGAGGTGTCACACCAGCTTCCCTTCTGCAGGCACGCCGTCCCCAGCCCAGGCACCCATGGCTCACTTAGCACCATACCCAGCTCTCCATAAGTCAAGAAAGCTTCATACTGTCAGACACAATGAAGGATTACTGAATAAATAAACAGAAAGAAAAAACGTCCCTGAATAATCATAATTCTTCTGCCCCCAACTGTTTTGGAATAGTCCCATTGCTGAACATGGGATATGTACTCACATCTCTAGATACATGTAACATCCTCATGCTAGGTTTTAAATTTCTTTCAGATTATTTTCCTGTATCCCATATACCCTTGACATACAAAGCAATAAATATAGCAAGAAACTTCTCATCTTTTCCAAATGGATAGCAACGCTTTCTAAGAGAGCAGATACACAATCATATGCATACACAATCTCATACCCGTGAAAATGCACTTTATAATCAGGACCAAATGTGAAGGTGAGAGCTTCTTAGAAAAAATGAACCAAAACTGGAAGTCTACCTGCAATAAAAATATTTGCCTGTGTTCAATCCCACTGCCACGAAAAGCTAGAAGGAAGTCAGAAGTCTTGTTCCGGTAACAGCTAGTGAAGTGTGGCCGTGAGGTTACGAGACAGACCTTGAAGGAGGAAATACTCATTTTATTGTTAAAGTGTGTACACACTGAGACCAAATTATGGAGGTATGTATGGTCAGTATTTCATAAGGCACGAAATAACGTCAGATTATCCTGTCCCTAACTCCTTAAATGGCCTGATATAGTTGAGTCAGACCAGAATCTTCTTTTGCTGGGAGAGTATTTAAAATGCTAAACTGCACATGTACATCTAAATAAAACCAACCTTCATTCTCTGTGGGCCCATTTACTGGACTTCTGATAGCATCTCTGCTAGTCACAAGCTGTGAGAAATGACTCACTGTACCGCACCAGGAACCAATAAAAGTTACCCAGGTAGGAGAGCAAACACGCCGAGGTAATGGTCTAGAAAGAGGAAGTACCCAGGGCTCCTTAGGACAAGGTAGTCTTAAAAACTGAATAACACCATTCTGTGAGGTCAGACAGCCCTGTTATTTCACATACCACAATATATTTAATGCCATGCTACAGTTTTATACAATGCTGTCACGAGGGAACCACAGCCGTGATGTCCTTATCTCCAAAGGAATTAAGAAATGATAATGGGAGGAAAACAGAGGGAGACCAGACACCAAACATCTAGCACTTTTAGCATTTCCACAATGACTTTCAAAAAGATGTAAAGATGTCAAAGTGCTTCCCAACAAACTGTGCTGTTTTGTTGGTTTGTTTTTGTTTGGTTGGTTTTTTTTTTTTCCCCAGACAGGTAAAGAGACAGTGCTATCATCCCCTCAGAAAAAATGCTAGTCTGCAAAGCAAAAATCTCAGAGCACTTGCCTGCATGATTTGTCATGAATTATTGTCATTCACTGTGAGTGGCAGCAGAGGAGGTTTGGGGAATTCCTGGGGTAAAGCAGTTAACTCTCCCAGTGCTTCATCTCAGATATGGCTCCTCCTGGTTGCAGTCTGCCAAAGAGTGTTTTACAGTGTTTACAAAGAAGGCACTGCAGGTAACTGGGGAAAGGAGAACATTTGCCACAGCTGCTAAGTAATTAAAGTTCCTGCTAAGCCATTTTACTAGCTTAGAGGCTTTTAAAGACCACTGCAAAACCCATTTACAATTCAGTAACCTTGCTTCTTTGGAAGCTACATATCACTCTCCCCGTTTTGTTTTGACAGGGATAGAAAAAGAACAAATAGTCCCTAGAATATCCAGGTATATTTAGATAGCCTACATTCACTTTGGCAGCATGATCTCTGATGGATGTGGTGCCATGGAGCACGACACAGATCCACGTGAAGGATGCCATTTAGTAGCAGACACGCAGTCCAAGTTATTTATGGAAGAACTAGTATTGTTCATTGTTTTGCCTCTAAAAATTGTACCTATAACTCAGAGTTGGGGTGTGAATAACAAATTAATCAAGATTTTATAGTTTACTTTGTGTGGCTGAGAAAAAATAACAACACTTGTCAAGGCAGACAAAGGAAATGCTTGTGTTGTCCCCATAAATAATCTGGCTGGCGTGTGTGCCATGGACATCAGTGTGTAGATGCCCTGCTTACAAGGCAGCAATATGACTCGTTGAACCAGGGGATGTATGAAAATTAAACATTCTCCTTTCACTGCCACCTCGAAATAGGTTTTAGCATTGCTCAGTGAACATGCCACACAGCTGTGACACAGGGCTCTGCAACAATGCAAACGGGAAGTTTTGTCTTGAGAACCCACCTAGCAAAGACAGCATTTTCCAGTGCACTTCAGTTTTGGGAGACGATTTTAAGAGAATGCTGCAGAGATTTGATTTTCAGAGACCAGGCAAGCTATATTTGCTACAGACTAACCAAATGGTGCCTCAGGAATATGTCTTCTTTTCCCCCCGAGGTTGGGATCAGTGCTGATGACCAAACATCATCACAGAACCCAGCAGAAAACCGCTCTTCTTCACTGACCAAAGTTCTAAGTGCCATCTTGCCTGTCAGGTGAGAGAAACCCTGCTGCTGTTTGGACCTGGAGATCCTATTAGCCAGGATACTTTAGTTGCTTTGACTGTACTACGCTTATCACAAATCCATATGCACATTAATATAGTTAAGAGTGCCTAGTGGGCAGTCAGTCACAACCATCCATTGAACAGGCATTTTTGTGTGCACTGAACTTTTGAATGCTTGGGCTTGAAAGCTTCCTATATAAGGTTTAAATCATCACCTGTGAGCACCTATGCTGTACTGCCAGCTGGGACTAAGGGACTAACCAGCTCTTGAACTAATACCTTGGATGCAGTTTGTCTCTGACAAACTGAACGTGGTATAACAGCTTCTTGTGACTACAGAGATTTTTGTGATTGTATCAGGCTGCAGAAGATGGACAAGTCATACTGAGTTTAGGATCTCTCATGGGCACATAGTGACCTGGTTTCTCTGATAATGCTTTCAGAGGCTGACCAGATGTCATTGTGAACATAAGGTGCTTATCCTACAGCAAATCTCTGGCCTTAGCCACTCCTTTGTGGAGCATCAGCCTGAAAATGAGGAATTAAATCCCTCACACATGAAGATATTCATAGTCAGTGCATTTGAAACACACAAACAAATGTTGGCAAACAAAGATTGAATGAGGACTTGGACAAATCCATTTCCAGACACCGAACTTTTCTAGCAGGGACTCCTACTATTAAGACATTGAAAACAGAAGTAATTTGGGGGAATTCCTTCTGTCCTGATAGCCCTGCTCTAAGATCAAAAGACAAAGCATGATGAGACAGTTGTATGTACAAAAACAATGTAGGTCCTCCAATGGCTGCCATAAGTCTTATAATACTTTGGACAAATTCTTCTCAGAACAAACTTCAGTAAAAAGCATATATGAACCTGATCTGCATTCACTGTCTGACAATGCTTTGCTAAAGCTATTCATGGGGGGTCATTAGCAGCATCGGACAAAATAGAAGCAGGCAACAGATGTCCAGACTTGATCCAATGGACACTGAAGTCACCAGGAGCCTTCCACTCACTTTTAGCAAGAGTTATAAGAATATATAAACCTACAACAGGAAGTATTTATTCCTCTGCTTTTATGTTTCACCTGAGTTTATTATTTGAGATGATACTGTCCATGCAGGATTTTAGTTTTCCTCAGCAAACACAATCACAAGAAATTGTCATTGTAGTCTATACTTTGGATAAACAGAACCTCTCCAGAGTTAAAATCCTGAATTCTTGACCTATACGCAGGCCCTTAGAGCCACCATTACACCTTTTGGGATCATATTTTATGTGAAGAATACATAATTTTCTTTCTTCTACTACCACTTTGAGAGAAGAGATCCCAAAACCTGCCTCTGTCCCAACACTCCCTGTCAGCAGATAACATTTCTCCCATGTTCCTGACATTTCAGTCATAACGCCAAATAAGACAGACTGATTTGGTGTTAGCTGGTGGTATTAAGCACTATACAAAGCGAGGGGCCACTTGGCTCACTTAGCTGACAAGGTCA
>VYZV01020566.1:21749-37155 GCA_013401275.1 Pandion haliaetus | reverse complement strand
AAAAAAAAAAAAAGTCTGGTGGAAAATACAAGCTTTGGTGTCAAGCACATTAAGTCAGCAAAAGTGTATTTCAGATTAAGCATACCACCTCTATTCAAGTAGTTTTGGATCAAGACAGACAAAGGTTAAGACATTAACATACCATTCCAAGTCGAACTTGTCCATGGTGTTCATAGACTCTAATAATTAAACACAAAAGGATTTAAGTAAGATGTAAATGAACAAAGGGTTCCTAAAGCAAAAGTCTGGAACAAATCCAGTACCAGCAAATATGAAGCAGGAACAAACCACAGACACTTATTTACACTGAAAAAAGGACAATTTAATTACAAACAGATCTCATGCCTCACAGAAAACAAAAAAAAACCCCTATTGCTTACTACCAGGTTTAATGGAACTTGAAAATTTTATCCAAATTTGAATATTTTAACATAATCTGAAATAAAACAAATCTAGATTTTTATCTAGCAATTTTTCTGACACCTTGAAACACAAATCTGGTGCCAGGATACCAAAACCCAGCTTGAAGCACGATTTACATATTAAAAAGGTGTTGAAGGATTTTTCTCTAAGCAGTGCAAATTGCAATTGCAGTGCTTTGCGCTCTGTTTCATCAGATCAAGACCTCGCCTCTTTAGCTAGCCTACACCTAGGCTATCTAGCCTGTGTACATTCAGTCTTAGCATTAAAGATTAAAATAAATTCTACTATTTTTTCTGGCACAATTAGTAAGTAGTAGGCAAGAAGCATGCATCTGGAGCTCTGAAGGGGTAAGGACACAAAAATATATTGCAGGTGTGCCGATATGCTTACCCAACCTAGAGGACCCAGTTTCAGAATGATTAAGTCCTTATAACTGACCCAACCAATACTATGAGCAGGCTCGTGGTCACGCACAGTACCTTTTCCTCTTTGCCTTGAAAAGAATGTCGTCGATGGTCGCTTTCAGCGATCCGGATTCGTCTTCTTTAAGAATTTCCCTACGCAAAACAGACTGTTACTGAGCTGAAGGGAGACTTTTCTCGCCTTTCACCAACAAGAATGTGAGGAAGTAAAAGGAAAGCCTACCATGTTCTTTCGTAGCCTCCCTCCCAGCGCTTGGTCCGTTCGGGTTCGTCATCCATCTCCGCGGCTTGGCTCTGCCCCTGCGGAGGGCGACGACAGCCGGGCTCCTCACTACACCGAAAGCCGCTGGCCCCGGCCGGGGAGGCGCAACTCCCGCCTGAAGGGAAGCCCCGTGACGGTGCCACACGGCGGGTGAAGGAGCTCTGAGGCGGGACCTGCTCCAGGCGGGCCGTCGGCGACTGAGAGGGCTGAGGGGAACCCGCACCCTCCCGCCCGTCAGGCCCAGCCACACCACGGCGCCCACCCGGAAACGCCGGGGCCTGCCTTCTTCCGCCTCGGTGCGCCGCCAACCCCTCCCGGCTGCCTCCCGCGCCGTGGAGCGATGGTTCCGGGGAGGAGGGGCCGCACCCACCGGCAGCCCGAGGCCCGGCGTCCCGTCCTGGCAGCGGCGAGCGAGGCGAGGCCCGGTGGCTGTCACCGGTAGTGCCGGGTTTAACTTGCCGCAGCCGCCCAGACCAGTCTCACCCCGAGGCGGGAAACGGACCCCGAGGGGAGGCGGGAGCGAAGCTGTCCGGCCTCTAGGCGGCTCCTGTGAAAGGGCGACCCTCGGCATCTCAAACCGAGGAAAATACTGCTGCCGCTGCAGTTAAACACAGGATACTTTTCACAACAACATCAAAATACTCAAATTATTAAAAGGATAGTAGCGGAAACGCGTCGTGGGTACATCACCAGCGTGGGCATGGAGCCCACGGTAAGTTTGTCAGGTCAACCCGGCCCTCGCTCATCTCTCAGGGACCAGTTTAACAGCACTAAAGGTGCTATCTGGGTTCACACAGTATTTCTGTAATTAACCGAAGTAATTTCAGTATTAACAGAAGAATCCAGGAGCCAGGGAAAAGACCATTATTTACATATACTGTACCAATGAATTTTACGGCATAATTACACTCATCAGTTAGTGAAAATAACTGCCTGTTACCTCAGTAGCCAAAGCACCGCCTTAACACTGTTCTAAAATACAGAACTTGAAATTCATTCATTGCTGCAAAGTTTAATGTATTTTTGCTGCGATTTTAATGTGCTCATGGGAGCAAACTGAGTGCTGGAGTAATACAAGTTTTTGCAGAACACGCAGAGTAATCTCACAGTATTCAGAATCACCCCTTTCAGGCTGGGTTCTTGTTTCGTTGCAATGGCTTTCTTTGGGGATTTATTTCAATAAACTATCAGCATAAAGCTGTGAACAGTTAACTGGGAATTGCATTTAAAAAGTGGGTTGGGATGCTTTGTATTCCATTGAATGCATGTGTGCTAATTGCTGTGACCAAAAGAAATGTAGTTTTTCACTAAATGTGTATGTTTCATTTTTACAATACCTTTAAATTTACTGTTCATCTCCTTTCCAAGCATACAATTTATTTTTAAAGGTGTTCAGAAAGATATAAGAAAGACTCCAGTTCATATCCAGCAGCTCTTGGCATTACAGATTACAGCAGAGACATTTTGAAATACTGATTGATGTAGTAGAGTGGTGCCTGGTCAAGATACTGGGCTGGATGCCTTCTAACCATAAATGCCAATGCAACTTTGAAGAAGTTTATTCTTGGTCTATAAAATAGCACAAGTCTAGACTAGATGATGTTGTAATATAGAGATTTCTTAGACATGAAAGCTTCCTGAAGCTACAGCTATCACTTTTCACTTGCTTTTCAAAACAGGGCAACAGGCTATTTTGCTTGCACACACTAAACTCTTGACTAGACACTAAAAGAAAGCATCAAGAAGAAAATCAGTCACAGTTTTAACACCCAGTAGAAATACTACATTTTTGGCTGATACATAGGTCTGGGAAGGGCTTTTATTGTTCTCTCCAAAGAAGAAATACGAAACACTTGTAATAGTGATTATTTCCCTATGCAGGCAGAAAATTGTGCTTCTCACAGTGAAAATGCACTCTTGCATTGTCATGGTTTAATCCCAGCTTGCAACTAAGCACCACGCAGCTGCTCACTCACTTCCCCCCCACCCAGTGGGATGGGGGAGAGTGTCAGGGGAAAAAATGGTAAAACTCATGGGTTGAGATAAGAACAGTTTAATAGAATGGGAAGGAAGAAAAAAATAAAATTACAATAATAATAATAATAAAATTATTGGAATATACAAAACAAGTAATGCAAAATGCAATTGCTCACCATTCGACAACAAATGCCCAGTTAGTTCCCAAGCAGCAATCCGCCCCCCCAGGCCAAGTCCCCCCAATTTATATAATGGGTGTGATGTCATATGGTATGGAATACCCCTGTGGCCAGTTTTGGTCAGCTGTCCTGGCTGTGTCCCCTCCCAGCTCCTTGCATCCCTCCAGCCTTCTTGTTGGCTGGCCATGAGAAGCTGAAAAATCCTTGACTTAGTACAAACATTACTTAGCAACAACTGAAAACATCAGTGTGTTACCAACATTCTTCTCATACTGAATCCAAAACATAGCACTATACCAGCTACTAGGAAGAAAGTTAACTCTATCCCAGCCGAAACCAGGACATATATTTATAGATGTTAACTAATCACCTTTCACAACTACTGTAGTAAAGATTATAAAACTATGTTTAACTATGTAACAGTAACTTTCTTCTATTACCCTTTGTCATGGTTTAACCCCAGCCAGCAGCTAAGCACCACGCAGCCGCTCACCCACTTCCCCCCCACACCCAGTGGGATGGGGGAGAAAAATCGGGAAAAGAACTAAAACTCGTGGGTTGAGATAAGAACAGTTTAATAGAACAGAAAAGAAGAAACTAATAATGATAATGATGACACTAATGAAATGATAACAGCAATAATAAAAGGGTTGGAAAATACAAGTGATGCACAACGCAATTGCTCACTACCCGCCGACCGACGCACCCGTCTCAGTTCCTAAAACGTCATGTGGTATGGAATACTCCGTTGGTCACTTTGGGTCAGCTGCCCTGACTGTGTTCCCTCCCAGCTTCTTGTGCCCCTGCAGCTTTCTTGCTGGCTGGGCATCAAAGGCTGAAAAACCTTGACTTTAGACTAAACATTACTTGGCAACAACTGAAAACATCAGTGTGTTATCAACATTCTTCTCATACCTAACTCAAAAACATAGCACTGTACCAGCTACTAGGAAGACAATTAACTCTATCCCAGCTGAAACCAGGACACCCTTACTTTGCTATGCCCAGAAATTTACAAACAATTCTGCAGTAGTATCATACCAGCTGATGTCAAATGTAGCATAACATGGTCCCTACATTCAGGAGGTTACAACAGCAATGAGTTCACGTTGTTAAACCTAGAGGGTGATTAAATACAAGAAAAGCATTTTCAGTTGTATGGATTAATGTCAGAGTACTTGAGAAGAAGACGTGGTGACAAAACGTTGCCATAGGTTGGATTGGCCTTTGTGAGAATGAGGCAGCAGGGAAAAAACACAAGAGTACAAGGGAACAGAGGGACAGATTTGTTAGCAGAACAAACTGGCTAATAGAAAAACAGGATCGGAACTATGAAACACTCAAAACTACCAAGATCTGAAATCTTCTGTGAAAAAGAAAAAAAATTATTTACTTATAATTTACACATGCCTATATATAATTTTTATATATCTCCAGAATGGAATACTGCACATAGTGGTAGAAAAGGAAAATCACATAACTACTCAATTATAGGGAGAGAGGAAGAAATCCAATGACATCTACAGAGTGCACATATTTTAGGAATAGTAGGGAATAAGGAATCTTTCAGGATGAAATAATACATGATAGCCATTTTGCATGTTCTGGCAATTCCACAAGGTTTTTACCTATATTTAAACAGGATTACAGTGCAGGTTCTAGAACTGTATGAATTTCTCTATTTATTTTGTTAAGAGTGAAAATTACATGTAGTTTTAAAAGCTTGCAAATATTTGCTTTCCCACAATGTAAGCAAAAAGAAAATGCAGTTATGCAAAAGTGTATTCTTTCATGTGCAGAAAGAGGTTGAGATCTTTTCAGATTAACATCAAAATAGAAAAAGAAGTAACAAATAAGTTTCAGGTATTTTGATGTTACATTATTATTTTCGGTAGAAGCAAAACATAATTCTGAGCAGCACTGTTCCATCTCATGTCACCAAGAGTTTCCATTTCATAAGCATCACAGTGGGGATTAGCTCAATAAAGCTAGAGATCGTTTTAGCCAATTTCTCTGCAGAGCCATCGTAATTTTACTGGATACAGTGGAAGTGTGCCAAGACTGGGTTTGAGCTCTTGAATTACAGGAAAGTTGCTGAGCATCCGTTTCTAAGGGGTGTCACTCTGCATCCACGTAAGACAATAAATGAGGAAGAAAACATTTAAACAGTAGTAACATTTCCTTAAATAGGAGTGGGGAAAAACTCACCACTTCTGTATCCTTCAGGCTGTTGCATTTATCAGAAGCAATTTATAAATACAGGGGAAACAGAAGAGAAATTAATTAGCTTTCAATTAAACCATACCTGGGAAAAATCCCAGATATTTTTAAGGAAAGCAATGAAAACTACTGAAGATGGAAAAAGGAGAATTCTTTAGTTTATGAATTCAAGATTTGCTTCTAGGAACTGAAATAAAGTTGTAGTTTGATCTACTCGCATTAGATCATAAGCCATGATACAAACTTTTGGTTATATTTGTTAGGCACTGCTTTATCTGCCCTGCAAAAATGTACAGATTAGTAAAGAGTATGCAGATGTTGCCGCAGTTGTCTTGATCAAGGATATCCTATCAAGACAAAAAAAAAAAGCACCCTTTTATTTATTTATTCAAGTCCAGTTTGAAAACTATCAATATTCCTGGAAACTGTCTCTTGGATGTTTCCTTTTGTAGATCTGTGGAGCCAGGCAGGCATTTTCTAAGAGGAAGACTGAAGGATAAAAGTTCTTGTTAGATACAGTCCGTGACTGAGGACAGGCTGTAATTGAAAGTGGATGCTGTATGCGCATTGACATAGGGCAATAGCACTGGGTAAAATTCAAATAAATGTTAACTACCTTCTGCAAAAACCCAATCATGTGAGCAAGACTGTCTAGAGCAGACAGTTTACACGTACATGCAACAATGTACTTTCACAGAGTTGAGACTCGGGAGACCAATAATCATCTAACAACTTCAGTTTTGTCTGAAGTATAGGTTCTATTCCTTAAGGATATCAAGAGACCACTTTCCCTGCTAGTTGTGATTGTAACTAATTCTTGCTCAATTTCCTCCAGATTTCTGTCTTGCATGTGACTGGCTTCAACTCCAAGCCATTAATTCTTACTTCATTAATCTCAATTTCTCTGAGAGAAAAAAATGTTTCTTAGACTAGTATTTCTTCTTTGGCATGTTGAGCATTGTTGACAAGACCCTTTTCAGTCCTCCATTGATAGGTTAGAGCAAAACCAGCTCACCAACTGTATGCACTAGGAGTGCCTGCTTAGCAGTGCTGAGGTCCTAACAGATCCAGGACTGAGCAAGTAATTTACTGTAATGGTCGCAACGTGTTGCCCTGCTGGACTTCCTAAGCTGCGAAGGTAAATGCCTTCTCCTGGGGCTCCATGCTCAGCATGCCCCACTGCCATGCACTGCACTAATCCTATTTGGAACCCAAAAGGCTGGCAGAAGGGAGTATTCCTACGTATCTTCTCTCCCTGGCTTTTGGAAGACCCACTCAGCCACACTTGTGGCACCTTGCTGGGAAACACGGAGCAATCACACACAGCTGTCTCTGCGTGGTCCATTTCCTTGTTCCAGCCACAGGCATGGTGTCCCCTTTTCCCAACCCATTTGCAGGAAAGGACAAAACCACGATGGTTCTGCAGAGGCTATGCAGGCACTGTCTGAGGGGCCAGGAGCCAGTTTCTCAGAGACCAAAACTCAGACCACTGTTAAAGGGAGACTGGAGCTGGGTCTCAGTGTCCTACAGAAGAAAGACCTATTAAGGGTGCAGACTGTGAATCCTCCAGAGGAAATGTAAGAGTCATCTGCTTTTTAGCACTTTATAAACATCCTTAAACTTGGACCTGGTACTGATGCAATGCCCAGAACTCCCACTGAGAAAAAATGAGAAACTTGTGTGTACAGTGGGAGGAGGTCATTTAGATTGCAGGGATTTGGACAAGAACCTCTCTTACAAAGAAAAGTTTAACGTTAAAGTATACAGCATGATAGGTATAAAACACTTGGCCCAGCTCCTTTATAAGGTAGAGAGGTTTCCTCTTCTTTGAAAAGAACAGAAACACGAGCCAGAGAGAGAAACTTGAAAAGAGGGAGAACAAGGCATTGCACTGACTGTCATCTGACTTCAGACTGATGAAAATACCGAGACACCTTCCAGGTAGATGAGGCCAAAGGCTTTCAAATGAAGAGGTGCCAAGTTTTCAGATTCTCTCAGTGTTCCCATGGTGTCTTGTGTTATTTACTTCATCCACTAAAACTCTTGGAATTAAGTGGCTGATAAAATTGGAATGTCAGCTTTTTAAATATGAAAGTGGGTTTGTAGCTATCAGGATTGCAGTGTGAATGATAAGGGCTTAAAAATCAGAAGGGATATAACTGCCAGAGAGAGGTATATTAATGTATTTCCAGTACTGAAGAACAGGTGGTACTACGATCACTGTTCTAATCTGGAAACAGCTTTCCTGATGTCTTGCCTTTAAATTAAGGCAAAAGTTGAAAACTTTCTTTTAAAGAAAAAATGATTGCTAACAAAAATTTGAAATAACCTTAATCAGAGCACCTTTGTCTAACAAAATGCTTTTATAAGCAACAGAGTAATATGGCTACACTGGTGGGTTTTTTCAAATTAAAATATATTTCAAAACAGACAAATTGCAGTTGTAGAAAACTGTACAAAGAAATTATCAATGCTTCTAACAATTTTAGTAAGTAAAAAAGTAAACAGATGTGAAAAAGGATACAAAGAGAAAATGTACTGACTTACGAAAATGTTTGCATATACAAACTATCCCCAAGATAAAATATAATAATGTATATAGAATTTATGCAGATATGCTCTGGAAAGCATGTCTATTAAAACATTTTACCTGGCCTCATAAAGGATACTAATAATTTATACTTTGGATGACAACTAATTTTGCTGTACTTACTCTCTGAATGCCAAGTTCACAAACAGCTGCTATGTAGACAAAAAGTCCTCTTACTTGCTGATGAAGAATAAAGTGTTTTGCCTTTAAATCCAAGGATTCCTACTAAGATGACCCAGAAAAGGTATGCAGAGCATACTGGCCTGTAGCAACACTAACAGAACACTAACATGAGTCTCATCCTGTACCTCTATTCCTTTAAGGCCATGTATATTTTTATTGCATCACCTCTAAAGAGTGGAATAAAAAAACCCAACCCAACCCAAACACCCCCCTCAGTATGGTTACTTAAATAGGAAGTTATTCTGCATCTCTTGTTGGGTAAAATTCTAGATAATTTCAGACATACAGCAGAGCATTTGGAAATACAATACAAAAAGTCTTATTAAACTGATTTTCGACTTGCCAAAATTATTCAATATGATTAAGCACTCCACCAAACCCCAGCAAGGAAGAACAGCTCAACTCCTTCCGATATCATTAAGATGTCAGCTGTAAATAAAATCTGAAATTGTTAATGGCATTTCTGTGCAAACTTTTGACATGGTATTTAGAATTACTTTCTCTAGTTGGCTTTGCAATTTTGCAAATACAGTATTTAAGAGACCAGGCTGTGTACTGTCTAATAAAAGCAGAACGTTAGCACAGGTTTTCTAAACTTATCTGATAACTTCATTACATTGATTTAAAATTTTATCTGCATACAAAACCTCCCAGTAATGTACGTCTAAATAAGTGACAAAGTGATTAAGCAATCCCCATAGGTGTACTGTTCTGAGAGTAAATAAATAGTTTAAAATACGCATATCAATTTAAAAAATAGGAAATAGTATCCACACAGTGAAGGCATAGCTAAGTTTCTACATTCCAATTCATAACTTTATCATAGTCCTGAATCCGTTGTTTTATGTGAGAAAGCTTATTCTTTAGGTATTCACAACGCTCCTTTTTCTCCAGAAATGCAGGATCCTGCCAAAAATACAAAAACCTTTACATTAATATATTATACTTTCTGACTCTTCCAAGAATAGTCTATTATCAATTATGATCTTGACTAAGGACAGTATATAAATATTCTCCAAAAATCACTCTTTTTCCTTGGCCACAATTTATTTCCTGCTTCCCATTCCTTCATGAAAGGTTGGAAAAAAAAGTTCTGCTTTTATATGCTGTAGTTACACAGTAAACAGAGCAGTTTTTAAACAGAAATCTGCAAATGTTAAGTGACTTCCTACTACATAATTTAGATTTTATAGGTGCCTTGTGGTATGTCTAATAAATCCCTCCCCCTCAAAAAGCAATAAAGTTTAACATGGACACAAAATCTGAATTCCATTAAAAAAGGTATTTGTAACATATTATGTTTTTAATGGAACACAGGTACACATTTACTGCCTGCATTTAAAAATAATAAAGTGAAACCTCCTAGATTACACTGAAAATTACTTTTTGAGAGTCTTAAGTTCCGTTGCTAAACTTCTTTTCAAGGGTAAGACTAAGTTTTCTGTTGTGAACTTATCTGTTGGCTGTGTCAGTCACTGAATATAAATGAACTGGATCCCCCAAAATAACCACTTATAACGCTAAGAGATGAGACACTCTCAGAAAACAAAAATGCTTAACTTCTGGGTTTTTTTTCCCCACACCTGGCTAATGGAATCATTCTCAAAACAGGTTGTTGGCATGAGTGGAGTGGGTTGTGTCCTAACTTTGCCAGAGTTTTAGAAGACAAAATATACAAAGCCCTGTAGTAGCTACAGATACCGAGCTAGCAAATTGTACCTAGTGTCAGACATGTTGCTATTTACACTCTCTTTGTTATTCATTAGATTCACTAGCAACGTAAAGCTGAAAACACTCACATTTTTCTTCTTCTTGTATTCTTGCAGAACTTTTGATATCCTTTCCTGTTCCTAATGAAAGAGACCACACATTTTTAAACACTTTGAGTGTGCTCCATAACTTCATGTAATTTCTACATAATACTGGTCAGAAGTAGAATTCTCATTTGATCAATCCATTCTAGTTGTAACATTTTAATTGTAAATCTTGTACTTGAGAAATAGTGAATGTAAATTAACTGTAACTCACTCAAACTTGAAAGCTACTAGCATGAAAAAAAAAAAAAAACCCACAGAAAAAACATATTTACAACTTAATTGCAACTTGGTATCCTTGAGTGATGACCAAACAAGAAATAACATATTTGGGGAAACTTTCTCTCCCATGAAGTCAATGCCAGCATTACAAGACATTGTGCCCTAGCTAAAGACAGTCAGAAACTGTATAATACCACACCTGTTTTCCGTGAGCCCACTTCACAGGTACTTACATATATGCTTTCAGGATGTTGAGGAAGCTGTCTAAGCAACACATCCAGCTCATCAAACTTTTTTAATACGGCATGAACTTCCACAGACAGTTCTTTGTACTCAGCAAACTGATCATTGAATACTGCTTTGTATCGGTCTCGCATTTCATTTGTTTGAATTGCTGGGTACTTCCTTTAAAAAAACAATTAAAAAATTGAAGGACTAGTTTTAGAGATAGGACTTCAACAAACACATGGACCCTTCACCTTGACAGTGTATTTCTGTATTGTTTGCTAATCTCAAAACCTGCTGAAATTTGCATGTATATAAAGCATTGAAATCACAGAATGACACAACGGTTGAGGTTGGAAGGGATGTCCAGAGGTCATCTGGTCCAACCTCCCTGCTCAGGCAGGGCCACCTAGACCAGGTTGCCCAGGACTGTGTCCAGACAGTGTCTGATTATCTCCAAGGATTGAGACTCCATAATGTCTCTGGGCCACCTGTGCTAACCCTCACAGTAAAAAAGACTTTCCTCATATTCAGGTGTAACCTCCTGTCTTTCAGTTTGTGTCCTAGTCTATGGCAAACAGTATAAAAATTAACTTATGATCTCATAATTCACCATGGAAAGGGCTACCCTTTAAAAGGGAGCATGTTAATAGATTTAGCACTTAGAAAGTACAAGAGTACTCAAATTTCAGGGGCTAAAAAGACAATTTCCCTTTTTTTTTTTTTTTTCCCAATTGTCTGTGTGGTGGTCTTCTGTTCCTTTGGCAGTTATTGTACTTGCTAGATTATAACATTCTGCTTTAACATTTGAGGTTTGGGTGGGTTTTTTAAAATTTAAGATTCTTTATTTATATCACTGGTTCGATGCCATTGATACCAGCCCCCATCCTCTCTATTTTTAACATTAACTTAATAAAGAATTACAAGTTCCCATAGCACATGCGTGGCAGAGAAACCATGAGTGTATATATGAGAAATGCTGAGTGAAAAACATCATTCAAATATTCTCCATTAGGTTTGTTCATCAAAGTCAAGTTACTTACGCTAAGTAGTCTGGCATCACTATAGGTTTAGGAATGTGGCCTGCAGGTATATGACCATTAAGTAGTTCCGGTTTTCTTTCCACTGATTTAAGCTGCCTGTAAGTGACCTCTTCTCTTGGTCTGTCATCACTTTCATACTGTTTTAAAAAGAAAAAAAAAATTTCTTAATGAAGACAGTTTTACTTCACATGCAATATACATAAACTGCAAAATACCCAACTCATTTGAAGACAGAGATAGAAATTTTGAGAAGCAGTAGAAGCAAATCATAGGTATTTCTTACAACCTTTATTGTAATTAGAAAATTAGCAAAGAGTTACAGTAATGTTTCTTACACAGTATCCATCTTCAGTTTGTCCTAACAGTGGTACCAATGACAGAAATATTTATTGGGGCTTGGAAGGATTGGTCTTGCATGTCTTGAAAAAATGATTTAAGGAAGTTTCCTTGGATATCTAACTAATTTGTGAACGAACAGGAATAACTTGGTTCTCTGGAGTTCCCTCTTCCCCTTGTTTCCTATTGCACAATTTATCCCTTGATCCAGAAATAAAAGCACATGGAGTCTTGTTGGAACACATAAAAAAGGATCCTGATCCAGTACTGAAGCAACAAAGAAAACAGTGGTGGGAAATTCACAGTATCTAACAGAAGACATTTAAGACTGAAACAAATACACCGTAAATTCTCTGGGAATCAACATCTGCTGTTAAGATCCCATACAATCTTTGTTAGTGTATGCAACCGCATCTTTGCATGGCAGAAGCGCTAACATAGCTGATACTTCCGAACTGTCAAGGACGTCTTTGGAGCAGTCTCAGAGACTCAGGAACAAGTACCTACCACTGTGCTTCCACTGGCTCTCCTCCAAATTAAGCAGCTAGCCAGGAGGAAAGAGTCTCTAAAACCTACAATGCCATCAGATGACCTGCTGTTCTAGCCACTGCCAAACTCTGTGATAAATGCTACAGAACTTGTCACTTCATAAAAGAATGTAAGAGCACACACAGAGACAGTCATCAGATTTGCTATTTACAGTAAATGTTATAACCTAGCCTAACTAGTAGTAACTTCTTTACAAGCTTCTTCTGAATCTCCTAGGTAGGAGAATGTTGTCCGGACTACGTTAAAGAATTAAACCTCTCTTCCAAGCCAAATAAGTAAATAAATAAATAGGTCGATCAAAATAGTGACATGAAAAAGAACAATCATTTGGAAATACCAGTATACAGAAAAACAAACACCTATATCCTACCTTCTTTTCTGGAAAAGAGGACTGTGTTTTCATCTATGAAAAAATGGAAAGAACTGTAAGTTTTGCTTTCAGCAAAAGCAGTATGCAAAAGCAGACTCTTATCAAAATCATGCTGTATAGAGAATTACATTTATATTTAGATATGAAGAAATTTACCATGAGGAATATTTTCAGATCAATTGATTTAAAGGCTGTCTAAGAATGGTGGAACAGTAACAACCGCCCAAAACCCAGAACAACAAAAGGATCTCCTAGAGCACAGCTGTAAGGAACAGCTTGCAGAAAATACTCCATCCACTTCCCAGTCTCCTTTATTATTTCACATTCCAGCCCATATTAACTCACTGACACTCTGCAGCCTAATTCATTGCCTAGAAAACACAACAGTGTGCTAACCCGTAGCTCAACCAGCAGCTATTTTGCACAGCACTCTCCAGAGCCTAACCTATATTATAGAAGAATTCCCTTTAGAAATAATAAGTATCTGGAGTAAAAGAACATGGACTGTAAGAGGGAAGAGTGATTGAGCACCTTCTGTGTAATTCCAGCAATCACCTCATTCTTGCAGGACATATCAGAAGTTGGTTAAAACTTTTATCGAAGAGCTGCAATGTACCTTTCAAAAGGGGAGTCTCAGTTTTATGCAAGATGGTGGAATGGAAAATAATGTTAAATGAAAAAGCTGCAAATCAGACTGCAGTTACAGAGCAGAGGACATATGACTTTAAACTCGCTCTCTCCCACTAAAACCACTTAAATGCTGACCCCTCCTTAAGTTAGGCTTAATGTAGGCTTCACATGTTAATTTTTATGCTATATTAAGTTTTATTAATTTTTTGAAGGTTTTTCTGGTGGTGTTTTCATGTGAAGGAGGTTTTACACAAATGACTTTGAATTCTCTAGTTGAGAGGGCTAAGTCTTTCCTACTACAGTTTATCATTAACCAGGTGAGTATTGAATGCTTCTAGTAAGGGCAAGGCCAGCAGCAGTGCAAAATACTTGATGTGAAAAAGATCAAATTGATTGAAATCTGAGACACCAAAATCTAGCCAACTCTGTTATTACTATTATTTTTTATAACTATTGTAAGGAAAGCTGAAAAGACATAAAGAAGTAGCTTGGAGTTTTGTTGCAAAGCTTGCAAAGTAAAAATCGGTATTTCATGTTCTTATGGTCATTAACGCTAGCCCGTAATGTGCTGAAAGCGCAGTCTTCAAATAAATGCTAGGTGGCTTTAAGCCTAACCCTACCAAACAGCTGAACAAGCACATTGTTCATTGCTTCCTTTGTTTGGAAAATACGCACCAGGAAGTAGTTCATCAGCTGACAGAGGAAGAGAGCTGAGTATTACACAGAGAACAGAGCCAGCTCCTTACCAAAGTGAATTAAAAAAAAAAAGCCCAAGAATTTGGATCAGACATCTTAAAAACGCCTTTCACATGGCGATCTTAAGTACTGTGAAGACTGGCGAAAGTTCACCCTCAAAGGCTATGGACCTGCTGCAGAGAAGACACCTGATATGACTGCGTCTACAGCATGGAAATATCTTACAACCGCACCCGATCACACCTTACCCAGTAGATACAAAATGACTTACCTCCCGTTCCATTAATTCCCTGTGCCTCCTAGCTGCTTCATGCCTCCATAACTTTAGAGAAACCACCGCACTAATTAGGTAGATGGTCACCGTGACAAACAAGAAGATGATTGCTGCTGTCTGACCTCCCTCTACACGGCAAAAAGATGCATTTATCGGCGTCTTAAACAACTGGTAATAGCAGAGCCCACCACGGTTGGTATCGTTTACATACACTATGGCAGCCGACATGTACAGAAAGAACAAGGCCACGTTAATTCCAAACTCAGTCAGCGGCCACCAGTTGGAATCGAGAAGGATAGTCCTGTAGTACATCGACATGCCCAGCACCAGCAGCACTATCGTGACTACCCACGCCATTCCCGCCACCACCAGGATGAAAGGCGTTTTGGGTCCGCTGTAGGAGTAGCCTCCGTAGGCGCTGCTGGCCCCATAGCCGTAGGGCTGTGAGTACCCAAACATGTTGTACCACTCGTTATCCTTGTGCACGTAGGCCGTGACGCAGGCGAAGACGGCAGCGCCCAGCAGCAGCTCCGCCACGCAGAGGATCCTGAGCAGGCCGGCCCAGGACTTCATGTAGGCGTATCGCTGGTTGTAGGCCTCCACCCGCTCGCTGTACGTCTGCCCGGTGGCTGCGCGGTGCTCCAGCGACCCGAAGGGGTCCCCGGGCAGCATGGCTTCGGCCTCCTTCCGCGAATTGTAGCTCCCGCCCGATCCTCCGTAAGGATCCTTGTAGG
Source organism: Pandion haliaetus (assembly GCA_013401275.1). Taxonomy (NCBI): domain Eukaryota; kingdom Metazoa; phylum Chordata; class Aves; order Accipitriformes; family Pandionidae; genus Pandion; species Pandion haliaetus. The sequence goes on along the minus strand of VYZV01020566.1, from coordinate 22,006 downwards.
AGCCGGGCACCGACTTGGGCTCTGGCTGGAGAGGGGCTGGGGAGGACGGCGGCGAGCATTCCACCCCGTCCGAGATGTACCTGATGTCGGAGGCCGTGCTGTCCCAGCTGGAGCCGTTGTTGCGTCTCCCCTTGAAGAAGTTCTTCCACGAGTCCGGGATGAACCGCCGGACCGGCTTGAGCTCGGCCGGCCCGCTCGGGCCGGGGCTGCCCTCCCCGGGGTACGCGTCGGGGCCGAAGGGGGGCTGCAGGGGGAGC
>VYZV01020566.1:0-21284 GCA_013401275.1 Pandion haliaetus | reverse complement strand
GGGATCGCCGAGAGTGGTGGATCGCGGCAGGGATTGGCGTGGGGCCGCCTCGGTTACAGGAGGACTCTGAACAGGCTGTGCGGGCAAAAAAACCCCACTTTTCTCGCGTCCTTTTATCAAACCCGGGGTTATTCTTGCCGCAACACAACTGCAGTTCAAGGAGAAAACCGGCGTGCTACGCCGTTAACTTCTACGGAATGCAAAGGGCATGAGGGCTTCTGCTTGATTGTTAAATTTCACACCCCCCCCCGATAAATTGCAGAAATATTTTCAAAAAAGGCGTCCCAAATAATCCCAAGTGGTGCAACAAGTTCAATTTATATTTTCTAATATTTTTTAACTATTTTTACATATTTTCTATATTTTCTTCGTATGTTATGTTCACATAAAATATCTGTGGCAGAGCGTCATCGCACTAGGAGTTTTATTTACATCGTCAGTATGGGATATCAAATTTTATACATACACACTTCAGTCTCTTCTTTCAGAGGGTTCAAACTTCCAAACAGCAATTTTTTTTGAAGGTACAAATTTTAATACAACCTTCAAATGCTGACAACTTACCAAATGTGGACTCTGGAGACATGCCGTGCAAATGCAGAGTAAATAAAAATGTGTTAAAAATAGAGTGACACTACCTATCTACAGTCCCTTTCTAACTCCATTAGTCTTAATTTATTCTTACCTCTTTTTATAAATAAGGCTAACTCTTAACGGCTCAGAACAGGCAGGGAATGGCTTGTGATTTAGTATTCAGCTGAGGTCTGATCCGTCAAAGTTAAGGGGAAGCTGAGGAAACTTGTCTGGATGCTGACTTGGTCTTCCAGCCCACCTACATAGTTAAAGGAGTACTCTTGTGCAGACTGTGCTGTCTTTAGCAAAGACCGTTGTAGCACATTAAACCTATTTTGGTGAATTAGTGGTTAATAATTTGTTATATTCAGTCACTACCCTTTTCCTCTATTTTTAATTCATCTTCCTCCATGATTGCTTGAGCTGCAGCAGGCAGAGGCTGACTGCAAGGCCGTTCGTTTCCACTGCATTGGCTGGAAGTAAGAGGGAGTCCATCCCATTCATTCGCATTCGTTTTGCTTTTTTCCATCTATATGGCCATCTCCATAGCATTCACATCAGCAGGGTCCCCCTCGTAACTAACAAGTAAGTCTGGCATTCCAGGATCTTTATCAGTAAGTGTTTCAAATTTTAACTTCTGAAATTATCACAGCAATGGTAAGTTACAATGGAACCCCCCCCACGTTTCTTGTGCTCTCAGCGCAGAAACTGCAGTGGAAAAGACTGCCCACATACCACACAGGTCTCCCCCCTTCACTGATGCTCAACAGGTTTCAACTTTTCTGGCAGTAATAACTTCTATTCACCACCATTAATTCAAGCCATACACATTCTTTTCTTACATCACTACTGTCAGTATTATGCTTTATGGCTCTGTGCACATACTCCAGTTATAGATATTTGGGCCCAGAACTCAACACTACATAACCTGCATGAGAACCCACAGAATATATGGAAGTTCCTCTCAGATAAAGCTGGAAATGCCATACACGCAATTTATTAATGCAGCTAGAAAATGTTTACCAGTATTTAAATATAGGCTGCGGACAAAATTAATGGCATAAGGAAGTCTACTATTAATTTCTAAAGTTATAAACATTTTGGCTCATACTAGTGTGGTCAGTTGACCTTGGCTGGCAATTTTATTCTCACTTAAATCTTTTTGTTTGCAAAACCAAAGATTTTATCCAGATTGTGCCCTGGACAAACACACCTATGCCTAGTTCAGAGAACTAATATTTGGTACAGTGGAAGACAAAGCTAAACAAGGATTAAAAACAGGATTGTAGTTAAAATATTGCTACTAACATTGTAATTCTAAGTAATTTGAACTGAAAAAAGTTTTAAGAGCCAAAATACAGAATTATAAGGCTGCAAGTGAGGGAAAATGTTACATTACAGGTGTACACTAAAGATGTTTCTGTGTGAAAGGATTCTTAATGTATTAAGAAAGACGGTGTTCTTAAAGTACGTGTCAAGTTTACCTCCCAAAATGTCTTTTCAGTGGTAGCTTCCCAACATCTTGGATAAAGGCAATCTGAGCTGAGAAAAATAATCACCAATATCATATGGGGTAGATCACAATGCGCATAGAATTAAAGACACTGGAAAATAAATAATTCATATGTTTAGTTAAGTGGTCATGTATGTATTTGCGTATTTTGGATACCAAAACAGTTTTATATATTTTGAGTGTTTATCACATTACCGTAACATATTTACAGACTGCCTGCACAGAATAATAACTCTCTACTGTCCGTCAACTGTGTATTTATTACGTAGATTTATTATTACGTAGCCTGCAAAATTAATTAATCCGGATGGTAAAGCCTTAGTTAAGACAGAAAGCCTTTTATTAGAAGTAATTAACATAGCATAGGTGACCCAGCTGCCTGAACAGTGATTTTTGGATTACATACACAGTAACCACCTGCTACTGGATTCCCTCATGTTACACAAATTTTTTAAATGCACTGCAAACTTCAGTTTCGTTTACTTTATCTGGGAAAGGCTGTTGATGTTACTTTAAAGGGATCAGTAAGCAATGAAGATCTAGTTAATATAGTCTATGGGATTTCCAAAAACCTTCTCACCAAGTCCCCTAAAGGCTTTTAAAAGAAACCTTACACCTTAAAAGAAGCCTTAAGCCTAAAAGAACGACTCAGTAGTAAAGTCTGATAAATAATTAACAGGTAGGAGGGTGGTGAGTATGGGTTAATTACTAAGTCCTGCAATGGAGGAAACTTGCCAATGCCGTTCTGCAGAGATCAGTGCTAGGACCTGGTCTATCCAGTACATTCCTAAATGTAACTCTGTGAAAAAAGGGGGTGAAGAGTGAGACTAGCAACTTTGCTGGTGATGCTAAGTTAGGCAGGCTAGTAAGTATGTGGGCTGTCACAAGAACTGTGTCAGGACGTTATGAGACTGAATGGCAGGGCAGTAACATGATGAAATTCAACATACTCGGATACCTGAAATCCATGCAGTAAAAAAAGGGAAGAAGGATTTCAAATACTGCAAGATGAGGACCCTGACTTACGCATTTATAAAGCATCACATATGCTTCATCTCTGGCAAGACAGATACTTGTTTAATTCTTTCAGTTAAATAAATATTAAAGATGTTCTTGGCGTTGTTTCAAACCTAACAGGAGAGCTTGAATCTTGGCTATGTGACTAGAAACATATTTATGTAACTGCTATATGCATATACCATATGTATATTTTTTTAGGTGGACAAAAAGATAGATAGTATTGATGTTTTCGATTACAAAAATGTATCATTATGTTTACTGCTAAAAAAAATCTCAGTGCAAGAGTTGCACTGATCTTACCTTGTTTTCTTATAGAGTTTGCAAACATAGCAATAGCTCTATCTGAAGAATCTGGTGGTAAACAGAAGCTTGAAAAGACATTTTGCCGCAAGACAGTTTTCTTGATACTGTAGGAGTTGGGGCGGGGGGGGAACAGGACCAAAACATGAGTAAAAAATCTGATAATTAATGTATATATTTTGTACCATGAAAAGCAGCATGATGACTTTAATAACAACTGCACACAAGCTGCTGAAGAATGAGTCCAGAAAAAAGATAAGCAGTTAGAGTTAACATATACTGATCATAAAAATGGCAAATTCCTTCCTTTTTGCCTTCACTGAATATTAAGGATTCCTGACGATTTTTATCCTTTGATTACAGATTTCACCACCTGTACAGGCCAACATATTTTTTCTGCTAGACTCTGTGAGAGTATTAATTAAACTGTAAAAAATTGCTGAGAGCTTTGGTATCTCATGAATGAGCTGTTTCTGATAAACACATAAAACACAACAGCAGTAATTTGTTGAACATACACAACAGTTTAAAGTGGTTTAAACTGCACAAGCTTAAACTTACTTTTAGGAATATTTTCAGTATTTCAACACTGATTTTCTCTGTGAACGTGGGATTGAGACTCTCCCAGAAGTATGGGGACAGAATAACCTGGACGCAGTGAGCAGACTTTATCAGAGGCCTCCAATTTATTTTTCCATTAAAGGAACAATACAAATGTACCTCTTCAAGCAAGTATTTTTTTAGAAGTAGCTTATAGTAAAATAAGATATTTGACAGGTTTAGCATTGCATGCAAATCTCATCTGTACCACTCACTTTTCTAAGAAATCTAAGTGTAATACCTTCCTCAAGACATCAAGCACTTACCTTTTTATTGATAAGGAACCCCTGGGGCTCATATAAAGGCTGGAACACCATTCCTCCTTGGCAGTGGGCAAAGGCCCTGGATGCGTTTGAATGCATTGTCCCTCAGGTAGCCACAGGTGCACAATAGTTTTCCATGCCAAATTGTGACTAAGATAGAAGTCAGGCATTGTATGAACTCAAGGTCTCTGTACTGCATGTCACTTTTGAAGTAAAGCACACTGTGTAACTGCAGTGACATGATGTGCCCAGAAGATACTCAGGTTACTGTGGAAAGCAACTGAATGAAAAAGCTAGCTCAAGTGCTTTAGGGAAAAGGCATAGGGCCTCTGGTATATTTTTAGCATAAATTTGTTCTACTTGAAAATACTTTGTGAAATATTTTACAAACACTATGACCCACTATAATAAAATGCTGACAGAAGAATAAAATGTTGTGCACAAATGGCCTGCATCTCTCTTACTTTTGATGTAGTTTCGCATTCATTAACAATTCAGTCACATATACTATATTAGATATTTGAAGTGATACAGCTTGTAAGTAAATAATTGCCTTCTATCCCTCATGAACACTAAGATAAAAACCTAGAAGTTCAATTTCAGAGTATTAAAAAACATATATATGCATAAAAAAAGACATTTGCATTTCTGGGTGCCATTCCTACAAAGGACACCAGCAGTACTCAAATATTCATTGGTTCTTACAACATCATCTAGATCAGCAAAAAAATCTACATGGTTTTGGTGAAGGTATAGATTAAACACTCTTGCGGACATACATGATTTTTCCACAATATCCTATTTAAAAAACCCAATCAAACAAGCAAACAAACAAAAAAGAAATAAATGTTAAAAAATTAGTTCAGGTTTTACACATTGTAAAAGGAAAAACATCCTAGAAAAGTTATTATACATTTAGATGGTTAGGGAGTTGGCACTCATGACCTACGAAGTGATGCTCATACACAGGAGGCAGGTTGGTTTCTTCCCGAAGAAGGCTAGTGGTGGGGTGGAGAGGCAGAAGCCACTGCTGCCTTCAGCTCTCTAATGAGTGGTAAGAGAAAGGTGAGCTCTGATTCTTCCCAGCAGTGCGGAGCGGAAGGATGAGGCAACAGTCAAAGGTCGCAGCAAGGGAAATTCCACCCTTCACCACGAGTTGGTCAGAGAGACAGATTGTCTGTCAAAATTACAATAAAGATGAGATGGAGCAAGAATGGAAATGTATAACTGCACGAATAGCAACCTCCATGTATATTGAACAGGATTTTTAGCAGCTACTGACTCTACCGACAATTTTCAGTTTTCAGTTCCCAGGACATTCTTGATGCAGGCGTTAAGTAATTAATTGTATAGTCAATATTACATAGTCAACAACATGTAATTAGTTACATTATGCTTTATATAATAAAATTAATCTAATTATTTTCATATGCCCTCATCTCACTATTTCTCCTCCAGTGATTTTGGAACCGGTAATGTGAACTGTTACCTAAACATGGGCAGCCAAGGGCATTATAGATCCTGATTTAGCTGGGTGCAGATAGTACTGCAATATAATAAGTATCAAATTCTTACGAATCATAGTTTTTAAGTGTTAAAAACCAGTACAGTGTCCACACACCGGGAGCAGATAGGAAGTAAATTTACAGAACCTGAGTGTATAAAACATTGACTTTTAAATAGTAGGGAGGTGGAAAGTATTTTGGAGAGGTGGAAAGGGAGTCAGGGTAGCAAACAGAGGTGGAAGAGCCTTTCAGCTCAGAAAGGAGTCTGCACATATGTCTCTTTCAGGGAATCAAGGAGTTGAGAGAAAAAGGAGGGAGGAAAAGACAGCAGAAGGAATCACACCCACATACACAAATAAGGGAAGCAGTAGCTGAGAGGCTGCAGGGCTGTTTGTAACCTTTGGGAATACAAGAAATACAGAACATAACCATGCATCTGTGTATAGTTCTGCACAAAAAGCAAATTTTGCTTTTGTATAAGGCAACAAATGTAGTGGCTATCTGCCTAGCTTTTTGTGTGTGACAGGACATGAACCTAGTGCAACTAGAGTTACCTAATTTTGTTACATCCATGTAGTAGATCTGTAATGAAGCATATGTTATTTACCTAACAGATGTAGACAGCTGCAATCTCAGTTACCACAATCTTTTATTACTGTTTTTATGCTGTTATTAATGTCCAAACATGAATTAGAAGCCACACTAAGCCTTACTTTAGCAAATCTAGCTATTAGCAGCTGACATTCTTTTCTCATTGAGAAGGAAGAATGAGGCAAAGCCTTCTTACTTTTGCGGTAAATTGTTTTCCCCAGGACATGGAAAAGACAGACGGAAGGATCTTTGCCACCTTATATCGTCTGTTCTTCTGAAGTATCAAATTTTCTTTCCTTTTTTTTTTAGATACTGCTGCTGCTTCACATTTGAGAGGGGAGCTCCCTTTCCTCCTTGATCAAAAGTCATTCTCCAATGAGCAGTCTATCAAGAAAATCAGCAATTCAATCAGGACAAAGAACATGAAAAAAATTTGTTTAAAGTTATCTATTTATTACATTGCTATTGATAATATTCTAAATTGAAAAAAAAAAAGACATCTAATGAACAGAAAGGATTTTATAAATAGGGGCACGAAGAGAAAATTTGTTTATTAGGAAGGCAACCCAATCACCTAAACTAGCATGCTTCATTCCACCTTCGTGCCTTAAGCCAAAGCTAGGGTGCTGAGTATTCTTTGTATAATAAATACCTGTTCTAAAAGAAGCTGGCATTCTTGCTTACTCATTCTATCTCTGATGTGTGTACAGCTTGCCCTTCTTATAAATTTCCTCTTTATACATAAAGTACAAGTGCAAATATATAAAAATCATATTTCAGTTACATTATGTTCAATTATCAATTTCTCATCTATTTGCATGACCTATATAATGTCCTTATTGAAATAAAAGAAGTCAAAGAAAACCTTTCATTTAGGTGATTCTTCCAACAACCCACTATTTCCACAATGATCTGAACTCCACAGAATAAAACCCTTCTTTAATTTAATAGTCAAACTTAAAGCTGATGATTTGATTTAGTGGCAGGTGAACGTTCTTTATTAAACTAAGGGAACTTATCCCCTATGTATTTATTGGCCTCTTCTCTCATGATTACTGTGAATCCATTTTATCCATTAATAGTGCCTAAGTGAATATATCACTTGTGCTACACACACACAAACACACACACACAAATGAAGAAAGAAATTACGTATATGTAAAAACTAATACTGTATTCTGATGGCACTCAGCACATCAGCATCAACATGAGATGCCTCCAAAATTTACAAAATACCACTTACTACCAATCTGTTAGATAACTGGAACAGCTGAACATTTTCTATTTGACATGGTCATCTCTTCTCATTAATCTCTCTTAAATGTGAGATGGGAGTGTTCAGTGAGCCATGATTTCAGTATCTAATTCTGACATGTCATGAGTAGAATCTGTGAAATTTACCTTTGTTTTCTCCCAAGTTCACTTTGTAACTCTCATGTTTTTATAGTTAGAGGTGATTTATTTAAAATCTAAAGTTCTTTTAGGGGTATTTAGATTTTCTACAGTATGTACAAGCTCTTTACCATCTATTAGTGAGCTACAGTGAACTTTTCTTGGGTGTTCCCAACCTTTTACTCATTTCATGGCATTAACATCAAAATGCTTTTACTGAGAGGAACTTTCTATTTTTTTCCAATGCACACAAAACAATACAAACTTAGTAGCCTAGAAGATGCCACCAGAACAATTTCATTTCCATGTTTGCAAGTTAAACCTAGAAACATGACTCTCTTCCCTCTGACATACGACAAACACAGCTAATATATCTCAAATATAATCCCAGCTCTTCAGTTTACCAGCAGCTGTGGCCACTCCAAAGCAAAATCAGTAATTTCAGAAGTGACATATACAAACTCAGTGGGCTATTTCAGAGATGCTTCAAGTGTAGAGGTAAGGACCTAGAGAAGTATACAGAACTAAGCAATGAACATATCTCCTCCAAATTAAGGTTACATCATAAAAGATTTGATCAATAAAGACATACTGATAACAAAGCCATCAAGAATAGAGGGCATTACATTAAATTACATCAGCACTTACATAAACGATAACTAATATTGGATTGGTATTAGTTAATTTTGAGGTTATATATAACAGACATAACCCCTCTACATATTCACCATCAAAAAATATTATTCCTGCTCTAGACCAATAGATCAAAAATGTTTTGCATAGCTCTCTTTACCGAGTTTCAGCAGTGAGCAGAATACCTTTACAACAGAACTGGTTAAAATGCATTTAACTTTCACAAAAACCATAGGCTGTTACCTTTCCTAGAAGAAAATTGCAGACTATTTATTGCACATCTTATATCAGCTGAAAATCCTTGCAAATCACATCCAGAGAGGTTCTTCCATGAGCATAATTCTTTTCTTTGTTCTGCAAGGAAAAGATACAGTTTTGAACATCCAAAGTAATAGGAAAAAGTAGGAAAGGGAGGATTTGAAAATTATTCTGCACTTTAATTACACAGTGGCAAAATGGTTGAGGCTGGAAAGGACCTCTGGAGGGCGTCTAGTCCTTCATATTCTCCACACCCACCCTTCCTGTATTTATGTACATTGATAAGATCCCCCTGAACGCACTCTTTTCCAGGCTGAACAGCCTCTGCATTCTCAGCCTTTCCTCATAGGAGAAAGGCTCCAGTCCCGTCATCATCTTTGTGGCCCTTTGCTGGACTCTCTACAGTATGTCTATGTCTCTTGTGTATGGGGAGCCCAGCACTGGACCCAATACTCCAGGTGTACACCAGTGCTGAGCAGAGAGGAAGGATCAACTCCCTTGGCCTGCTGGCAACACCTCTCCTAGTGCAGCCCAGGATACTATAAGCTTTCTTTGCTGTAAGGGCCCATTGTTGGCTCATGCTCAACTTTGTGCTCACCGGGATACCCAGCTCCTTTTTTACAAAGCTGCTTTCCAGCTGGGTTGTCCCCAGCATGTACTGGTACCTGTGGTTGTTCCTCCCCAGATTCAGGACTTTGCACTTCCCCTTGTTGAACTTCATGAGGTTCCTGTCAGCCCATTTCTTCAGCTGTCCAGGTCCCTCTGGATGGCAGCACAACCCTCTGGTGTTTCAGCCACTCCTCCAGTTTTGTGTCATCTGCAGACTTGCTGAGGGTACACTCTGTGCCATCAACCAGATCATTAATGAGGATGTTAAACAGGACTGGAGCCAGTACTGACCCCTAGGGTACACTGCTAGTCACTGGCCTCCAACCCGACCTCACACTACTGAGCACCCTCTCTGGCCCTGGCCATTCATCCAGTTTTCAATCCACTTCACTGTCTGCTCCTCCATCCCATACATCAACAGCTTCTGTGTGAGGATCTTAGGGAAGACAGTATCAAAGGCTTACTGAAATCCAGGTAGACAATATCCACAGCTCACCCCTCATCTACCAGGACAGTCATTTCATTGTAGAAGTTCATCAAGCTGGTTAAGCATGACTTCCCCTTGGTGAAGTCATGCTGACTACTACTGATGACTTTCACATTGTTGATGTGCCTGGAAATGGTTTCCAGTATTAGTTGCTCCATCACCTTCCCAGGGATCGAGGTAAGGCTGACTGGCCTATAGTCCCCTGGATCCTTCTTGCCCTTCTTGAAGATAGGAGTGACATTTGCTTTCCTCCGGTCCTTGGGCACTTCCCATAGTTGCTATGATGGATGAAAGATTGTTGAGAGTGGCCCCACAGTGACATCTGCCAGCTCCCTCAGCACTTGTGAGTGCATCCCATCATGGCCCAGTGACTTAACGTATTTCCAGTTTGCATAAGTATTTCCTGACCTGATCCTCTTCCACCAATGCCAAGTGCCTTCTAACCTCAACCATGCTGTGATTCTGTGATCTCTCCAAAAAGCCAGAGAGGCTCTCTTAAGTCATAAGATCACTACATTCAGAGAAGTAAGCAGATCATAATCGTGCAGCAAAGGCCATGGCAAAAGGAGATCAAGAAGCAGAGGCAGCAATGACTATTATAGAAGAGAAAAGGAGCAAAGGAAATACCGGCGGGGTTCTGCTTTTTATACTTATAAGATGGTTGAAGATGGCTGTGGGTGCCCCTGCAGGAAGAGGGTTCAGTCTAATGTTCACTGTTTAAGGCAATCTACTGGTCCATAATACAGGATATAATCCTTTACTGAATGGAGAGGTCTGTAGAGCCAGAGGGAACCCTGCAGCAGATGCTACTGCTCGGACAAAAGATGCATGTCAAGAAGCGGACCAAGCAACAGATCAAGGACCACTTCTGGACAGATGGACAGAACGAAAAGTGAAAAGCTTAGTGGAAAAAGGAAGTACAAAGCTTGCCACCTGGAGAGCGCAGTTGAGGAGCACACAAGTCCAGCAAAAGAAAATGACCCCAAGAACACTTTATCATAATTCTGTGAATGCTACACAGGTGAATGCAGCCTTTCAGGCTATGTAGCAAGTAGTGAGACAAAGCTTGAGAAAAAGAAAAAAAGGATGAGGAGTCCAAGTGTGGAGATAGTCTGTAAAGGAAAAGTTATGGACACAGCAAAGCCTCCTAATAAGAAAAAGCTAAAGAAGAAACACTGGAAACATCACACGAGTAACTCAGCACATTTCTTTATTTAGTGCCATTTTGCAATTACTGCATCTGAAATCATCCATTCCAGCTTTGCTCCTTCTGGGTAGATGAGTGTTCCTCATCACCCAGAGCTGTTTTTCCTGTGAACTGCCACGAGATGGCAAAATATTCCCTAGCATTGCCTCCAAGCCTGCTTGCCAGGAGCTGTGGCTTCAGGAAAGAAGAAACTGGCAGAACTTCTCTCTCCCATGGATTAGCTGCTCCTCTGCATGTCCAGGTGTGCCTCTCCAACAGCCTGCAGAGACCAGGAGCTGCTCGTTGTCACTGGTCACTGGAAGTCCGAGGCAGAACATTTGGAGTATTAGGTATACCTCCGAACCAGAAAAATGACAGCAAATTCCATCAAAATAATAAAAAAGCCAAAGTGAATCTATGATACAGTGTGCTGCATTAATGCCCTTTTAATGGATGTGGCAAAAAAATAACAAATCCTGCAAATCATTGAATATATGATTAATGAATGCAATGTCATGGATAAACATATGCTTTAATCAAAGTTCAAAATCTGTTCCCCAAATGAGTTGAAGTAACATGCATGGGAAGTGAGGATCAGACTGAAAGCAGTGAAAGGATTCAGACTGGTTTAGATGGTGACTGGAGTAAGCCTACCTGCTACAAAGTAGTATTTTCCATGTGATCTGTGATGAGAAAAGTGCATTAAGGAAGAAAGAACTTGCCTTTGATCAAGATTTTAATTTAATTAATCTAAACATACACCTACAGAGACATGCAATGGAATTTCAGTACAGTGAGAAAAATAAAATGAGGGGAAAATGAATTGTTTAGAGTAGCACACTTGCATTAGAAATTTTGTCATCAAGCTGCCACAATTCAAGTAGTGTTTAAGAAGTCACAGTCATGAACTACAGACTTACCTTTTTAGAACAGTTTACTGGTAAATCAGTGCAAAAATTAAAGCATTTATGGCAGCTAGTAAATTATTCTACATTGGTTATTTGCAATACATGGACATGTCTATGAACCCTAGACGCTATTTTGGAAATTTTTAATTGAATCGATTCAGCCCAGCGTGGTCTATCAGTTGGCAGTTCCGCTGGAACCTGGGGCTCCTCCTTTGTTCTGACAAACCAATACCAACTTTAATGAAGAGAAAGTGGTTTGCTGGTAGACATTATCAGACAAACTGATAGAGTTGGAAAAATTAGATCACTTTTTGGGTACTCAGACCTTGAAATCTGAAGAAGGGCTTGAGTGCCTGGCCAATTTTCCTATCATATCAGTTTTTTAATAAAATGTATTACTTCTTCCAGCAGCCCACGTACCATCTTTTTCCTTAGACCATCATGGTCATGAGAAAGTATAATTCTGACAAAGGAACAAGGCAATAACGTAACTTAATAATAATCCAACAGTTACTTTTACAAATAAGATTGGCTGTTACATCTTAGATGTTTACTCAAGAAAAGGGTGAGTTCACCAAGAACAAAACTGGCATTTATAAACTGAAATTTAAAAGGCTGTTTTCTACATCATTTAAGTGCTTCCTGTTTATGAACATCTCAAGAATATGAAAACTTTCTTTTCTTCCCTGGCAATTTGCCACACTTTCACAGCATATGCAGGGCCTGCTTACCATTTGTTTGGTGCTAATTTGAAACACCTGTTTTGAAGAGGAATGCATACAAGCTATGCAGATACAGCACAAGGAAACCTTGGTATCTGACTTACCAGCCATGACACCAATGAAACACATGAACAGTTCTTGCACCATCTGACAAGTCCTGTGTATACATAGACACGCATGCATGTACACACACACAAACCGATAAATTTGCACAATGGCAGGAGTCTATTTTTTCTTGGCAAGACTGGAACAGATTTAGTTTTAGCTGAATAGCAGCACAACCATGCAACACATGTATGTCATACTCTATAGGGTTATACGCTGCATATTAACGCTGCACATAACAGAGCTACTGCACAGCTGCTGGGGTTTGTGCTGGTCACAGGAGCTGCTGACCCCCTCCCAAATCATTATGTTCACAGTTATTTCAGCTTTACCCTGTTTCATTTGCACTCACATTTGAAATACAGACAGTTCATGCAGTGATCAATCAGCTGTCAAATCCCCAGCCCAGGAAGGTGAACTGGTCTCCAAATCCAGTCATTCTCTTTTGTTTTGGAAGGACCACTTCCATCATTACAGGTACCCTGCTGATGTACTAATTCTTAATATGGTTAAAAATACATCAGGAGTTAGGAGAAGAAATACAGAAGAAAAGCAACTTTTATGTGTCATCAATGAGATGATGCCACAGGATTTTTGAAGTTTAAGAAATGATGCTAGCATAGGCTCCAACCAATAAATAGGAAGAGTGTACAGAGGCTTGTAACAAAAGAAAAGGAGTAAAAGCTGGTAAATCCTTGTCAATATCACTTGGGGAGACAATGAGTTTGTCCAAGATCTGAAGCAAAGTCCTATATTATTATAATCCACTCTTTGTGAGTTGTATTTTTGCAGGCACAGTACAATAATGCAGTGTGTTTCCATGAAGAAATAAGGTAATTTCCCCTTTTCTCAGATGCCAGATTTTATAACTTTGCAACCTTCTAAATAGGCAAATCAGGTCAAACTGGCATTATGTCATTCCTTCAGTACTGGCCAGGGCTATACTTGATCTTTTAAAACACCGAATAGAGAACTGTTCTGCAGATGACAAAAAAGGCAATATTACGTATTTTTCACAGTACAGTGGCCCTATATTTATTGTGTATGTTTCAACAATTTGGGTCATTAGACTTTTGATATGGTGCTAATGCCTGTTTGGGCCACCAATGTGTGCTGGGAAACAAACCAGATGGTTTTCATTGCTGGGGAATGCTGTCCTCCATGGAAAGCCCATCTCCCAGCAGATCAGCTCCCGTGCTTGGACAAGCATATTCTGTCAAACCTTTTTCATCTTAGTACGTTACCATACCAAGCTGGAACTGTGGTAGCTGAAGACCTGACTGAGTTGAATCCCCTTGTTCCAGGAGAGCCAAGTCCACCAGAGGGGCAGGCAGGGTGGCACTGGGGGTGGCAGCAGTACCCCATATTTGATTTATGCCTGCCACCACACAGCTGCTAGAGCCCTAAGCAAACCCAGCTGAACCTCAGCTGTATGTGGCATTTGGCACATCCTGACATGCACTTACTGAAATAAAACAGCCGGTGTTGCCTATACCCTGTTAAGCACAAATTAAAAGCTCCATGCAGAGAAATATTTGACTTTGCTTCAAAGACTAGCTTAAGCAGAGAAGTCCATCAGCTCCCTCAGAAAAATCCTGCTGCTCGGGATTTTGTCAGCATTTCCTTGCATAACTTGCTTCCAGCTTTCCTGCTTCTTTCATGAATTTGGATCAGCCCATGCCCACATATGCCATCCGGCATCAGAAACTCCATGCACTTGGGTGATTATTTTATTAATACTTAAAACTCATGGAAGGCTGCCATGGACAGTCTACATTATGTTCAAGCGTAAATGTTTTTCCTTTGTGCATTCTGCAGCTCCTACACTCTCATTTTGCCGCCTCAACCATCTGGCCTTCTAGCACACATACAGAGAGCTCTGCAGCTTTCTAGTCCCATAATAAAGCATTACACATATAGATATCATTCTGTATGTGTATTGTTCAATGCTTTTGCATTTTACATTATATTAATTGCTAAAATTCATAAGGTTGCTCTTCCATTACGGCCATAGTTTTTCCTACTCAAAGATATGCAAGTCACCTTCCTCATTAGCTCTTTCGCTCTCTTTTTTTTTTTTTTAGCAGCCTCCATGATGACCCTATTCTGGTTCTGGTTATAAAGAGAACAAAAAGATCTGAAAAGACTTTGTCCCTAAGATTACCATTCATTTTTTGCTTAAATTTTATGGTCTGACCTCACCAAGTGCATTAACAGTGTAAGACACCTTTTTATGATATTAAAACTGCAAGTTACCCAACTAAAATTGTCACACAATTAAACCCACATTCTGCAGTGCTGCTTCTACATCAGTAATTGCAATTGTACATATTTATGTTGCTGTCCTGTTTCATGGTGAAGGAGAAATTCAAATTTGAAGTGCTCAGCAGTGGTACGATCTGGCATGGAGGTCAAGAAGGCCCAGCTGAAGAAAGGGTTGAACTAGCAGGAAGCAGTGATGGCAGAGATGGAAGGACTCCCTGCAAAGGAGTAAAGTTTTCCTTGGTGATAAGGAACAGCCACAACATTGTCTTGTCAGGGGCCACTTTTGGGCAGAAAAGCTGGGCTGGGGGATGGACCAATGGCTGGGCTGAGATGCCCCATGCAACTGCTGTCAGGATGGGTGCTGGTGCAAGTATACATAAGGAATTGGCTCCTGACACATCTTCACAGACTCCATATAGAACAGCTTATGGCGGTAGGACTCTGCCAAATGCATTCTTCATTAAATTTTTCTTTTATATTTAAGCACAAACATGAGTTTAATTAGCATCAAGGGGTACCGTGAAAATTCCCAAACACAACACAGCAGATGTTTGCTGCTTGTGAACAAGGCTAAGCATAATCCCTGATCAAGCGTGGTTTCCTGCTTAGCACTATGAGGAACAGCAACTACAGCTCCTTCCTGCGTATGTAGGATCAGGCTCCATTGCTAGTGCTTTTGAGGACCACCAGTGCAACAGCTGGCCAGAAGCACCGCCTACCAGAAACATGTCAGTCTTGGTAAGTGGCGAGGGACCCAGCACCATGGGCGAGTGCCAGCAAGAGTGGATGGGGCTGGAGCCAAATTTGTGAAGAATCAGGTAGGAAAGGGAAATGCACAGTTGCAAAGGAGTAGCCTTATCTTACAGAGATTTAAACCAGACAGAGACAAGTAGTAGAACCGAGTATTACAGGCCTTTGTAAATAACATATCTAGTGGAAGTGCCAATCTCCTTAGACAAACAAATCCCATCATGCTTGTTAACAAGAAGTGGCTGGGCAGGACAACCCGGGGTCAGCCAGTCCAACTGCCAGAGGCACAAGCGATCCTTATCTCCAAGGATGCTCAGATAAGTCCCTGATCCAAGGAGACTGATGATTGGGGGTTTTTTTAACCTTTTCCTCCCCTATGTGCTGAAACCCTTATAGGGATCCTTAAAAGATCCTGCCCTTAGGAATGACAACAACCTGCACACAGGGATGGGCCAGGTGAGAGTTTCGGTGCCATCCACAGCACTGAAGGGGGTCAGTGCAGGGAAAGAGCTGAGACAGAATTCAGACCAACCCGCCATTGATGGAGAACCAGAGATACCGGGCTCATTCACCAACACAGCAAGAACTTTGCTTTAGAAATTTCAGTTTGTACTGAATATGAACTAAACTACCTGCTCAGTGAGCAGTAGTTGAGATTAGGTATTAAAGGCTGAAGAAGGTGGGGTTGTTCAGACTCCTGTGATGTGCCCAGGGATTCCTCCCTAGGAGATATTCCTGACAAGATGGCATGGTAAAGGAGAGGTAGGGAAACTCCCCTATTGCTTAACCCCCACCCTTCTCTCCTAACCCAGTTTCAAGCTGTAGTTCACTTGATCATTTCCCACTAATTGTACTACAGCAACCCAAGGAGGCAGGCAAGAGCTTGCCGTGAGCCTGGCTGGAGTGCTTTACGGCTCCCTGCAAACTGCAGGCAAAGTGGCTTTGGGCGTACAGCAAGAGGAAGAAGAGACAGAGCTGCCCTTGCCCACATGGCCCAGCCAGTGGCCCACAGAGCACAGTGGGGATGATGCCAGCTCCATGACAGGGTAGGTTTGCTCCACATTTTCGATGGGTTTGCCCAAAACTTTGCTTGTGCACCTCTTTTCCCATTATCTGTCCATCCTCAGCTTTATTTTGGAACGGCATGAGAGCAATAGAAAGCTTTAATGGAGTCACTGAGCACACAGAGTTGGTGTATCAGAAGATACAGCTAATACTGGAAAAGGGAAGTTGAAGAACTTTAAATATTACTTCTTTTTCTTTTTAAACACTCCACATAAATTTAGGATTTGTATAATTCATACACATTTTCAGTTATTCAAACAGTTCTGTACCTTGAACGATTAGGAAGGGGCTTTTGTTTGGTCAGAAATGAAGGTGTTAATGACTGAAGCTTGCTAGCACAGTACCCTTCAAATTCTTAAGGCTTCATACAGTTAGGACAACTTTTCAACAAGATGGTGTAAGACAGAAGGGGAAGACAAGTATAGCTGCACACCTGGCACCATGGGGACCATTTGTAAATTTGCAGATTTACTTTATTCAGAGGCCTGGATGCTGTGATTTTGTATAGGTCCTTCTCATTTTAGAAATGTTCTCAGGATGGAGGCCTGTCCTTGTAAACATGCAGATGAAATAACTGTTGCAAAGACAAATTCCAGGGAGAACTCCTGCATTTAGGATTCCCCTACCGGTAGCTAGCAACAAGGGAACCCATTTTACAGGGCAAGCAACGCAGAGAAATTGTGCAGCCCTGCAAACAGAACCAAAGTGTCTTTGTGCCCATCAAGCCCAATCCAATGGGGTTGTAGAGAGGAAAAACTCTTGACTTTAAAAGCAAATGGGCAAAACCTGTAGGATCAGGCTCCATTGCTAGCGCTTTTGAGGACCACCAGTGCAACAGTTAGCCAGGAGCACCGCCTACCAGAAGCATGGCAATCTTGGTGAGCAGAGAGGGACCCAGCACCATGGGCAAGTGCCAGCAGGAGTGGATGGGGCCGGAACAAAATGCCCCTTTAGGCTTCTCCCTGCCGGTGGGGGCATGACCCAGCAGGCCGGGAGGCTCTCACCCAGGGCTGGCCACTAACCACCCACATCCTCTCTGCAAATCCTGGCATTGCACATGGAAAGGCAGCCAGCTGGGGCACATTTCACCCAGCCACGGGCTGTCCACACCTACTGGTCCTACTGGGCTCACTCTTGCAGGAGATCTCTGCAAGGTGTCAGGAGTGGGGACAAGACACAGTCATGGGCACTCGTTGCAGGTGACCAAGCCAGGGCAACATGGAAATGTAGGAGATGAAAACAAGAAACGCCATTTTCTTTTTCTCCAGATGCTGTGCACCTGTGGGGGCAGAAGGCCTGCTGTGACATCACCAAGTGGTGAAGGCTGAAGTCACTGGGCAGTGCACTGTGATGTCAGCAGGCGATGCACTGTGACCTCGTATACGTCACTGCTTATCTTTGGGCACCAGTAGAGCCTGGGCCAGCCTGGCTCGTGCCTGGACTTCTGCCGAGTGGTCCTGCAAGGTCTGGAGGGTCGAGTGAGGCTTCTCCTGGTGCTGGGTGGTGTTTTGGGGACTGCTGTCAGCAGCTCTCGCTGCCCGTCCCAGAGCCATCCCCTGTGTTTCCCCAGCCTTGCCTGGTTCAGGCAGCTGGGCACTGCGGGCCGCGCCTGCAGCAGCAGAGGTGAGCTGTGCGGGGGAAGGTCCCCCCCTAGGGTGGCCGTGGGGTGGGTGATGGGGCTTGGGGAGCCAGGAGGGTGTCCTTCTCAAGGGGCCCAGGCATTTCTTCCTCCCCTCTCCTCCCCTCCCGGGACAGTGATTGACCGTGGCCTCTCTCCATTTTGCAGCACATGACAGCTGCTGCTGCGGCACCAGCAAGAGGGAGCAGCTCCTTATCCTCAGCGTGCAGAGAGCATGGCCACCAAGAGCAAGTGGAGCTGCCCCATCTGCTGCGATGATCAAGATGACATTGCCTACATGTCGCCTTGCCTCCACCAATTTTGCTTGGGCTGTGCACTGCACTGGGTACGGCAGAAGCCAAACTGCCCCCTGTGCAGGTCGGGGATGATGGCCGTCTTGTTCTCAGTGTGGTAGGACGATGATTTTTTGATATTGGATGTCCCAGGCCTCGCAGAGCCAATGGCTGAAGACCACCAGGACGAGTAGGGAGCTGCGGGTCTGGTGCCCTGGGCTCAGGTGGGCAGCTTCCCTCGTGCAGTCTGGGTGGACTTTTTCAAGAGCCACCCCAAAAACATCAGGCCTCTGCTGCCCTGGGTGCAACATGAGCTTGGGATGCTCTACGAGGAGCAGTGGTGGGAGGTGGCTGCAGCAGAGGGGATCATTGTGGCCCACCTGTACCTCTGGGGTCTGGACAAGGAGGTGTTGGTGCAGAAGCTGCAAAACTGCCTGCCACAACACAAACAGACATTCGTCCCCCGGCTCATCACCGCCGCCATTCACCTGTGTGGCTGGGTGATCTGCCGGCACCTGGACCAGCCGGAGCCCCGCGCTGCTGGCGGGGAGAACAACGGTCCTGCAGCCAGCCCCAGCCCCATGGCCTCCCCGAGGGGGACTCCTGCTCCCCACCCAGCCTCCTCCAGCAGCGCTGCAGGCCCCAATGTGGAGGAGGAAGCCAGCATGTTGTAGGCCACCCTCCATGGGGGTCTTGACAGCCCCCCATCTGTGCCTGTCCCTGCAGAGCAGGATCAGCCTCAGGAGGAGCTGGGAGAGGTGGCAGCAGCAGGTGTCTCTGCTCCTGGCTGAGGCAGGGACTGCTTGCCCGGGGGCCTGGCGCCCCCCAAAGAGGAAGGCCCCCGGTCCCCAGGACTCTCCCCAGACCTGCAAGAGGCTGCCCCACTGGTGGCACTAGCAGGGCTCCATCAACCCTTGATTCAAGGAAAAGGAAATAAATTCCTATTTCCCTGACACAGTCTCCAGGTGCTGCTTTCTCCTCCTTCTCCTTGCACCTTTCCTGGCCCCCCCGTGCCCCACCACGGGTGGCCCACCAGCCAGCCGGGGGACACGGCCATGGGTCCCCGTAGCCCCAGGGCCATGTTGGTGGTGCCTCATCCTGCAGGAAATCCTGCTGCAGCCACGCACCGGCCGCACAACATATGCTGAGGGCAGAGCGGGCAGGAGGGAAAGCTGGTTTTGTCACAGGTCCGATGCCCTCAGTCTGCCTCCAGTGCCTCTCTCAGCCCACCTACTGACACTTCTGCTCTGCTCTGGTTTCCCTTTGCTGTCTGATGTTTGCCACGGCAACCTTGCTACTGGGAGGGCTGTCAAAGAGGGATGGATGAAGGGCAGGGGAGTGAGAGAAGAAATGTAGAAATACCACCAGAGGAGAAGAGAGAAGGAGCATGAACTTGGGAAGATGCAGATGTTGACAAGAGGCATGAGCTCAGATGTCACCTCTGCACATACCCTGTACCCTCACATTCTCCTAAAATCCCACAGTTACAGTACCAGGAGGGCTTTGGTAGGGAAGTGTCATCTAAGCTGAATTCTACCAGCGGTAGCTTTGAGTTCCTTTCCTTTTCCCCTCTTCCCTTTCCCTTTTTCCTTTTCTTTTCCCCTTTCCCCTTTCTCTTTCCCCATTTCTTTTTCTCCCTTTTCCCCTTTCCCTTTTATCTTTCCCCATTTCTTTTTCTCCCTTTTCCCCTTTCCTCTTTTCCTTTCCTCTTTCCTTCCCTCTTTCCTTTCTTTTTCACTATGCTATTCTAATTCATCACCAGACTGTTTTCATGGAGGTGCTCAAGTCACTCATCTTCCCCTAGCAATACAGTCTAGCAATGCAACGAAAGATGAGCATTTGTATTTCATCTCACCTTACCTTCTTCCTCCTGGAGAAAGACAGGCTGATTATGGAGATGGTACGTCTGCCAAACAAGCGTGCCTTTTCTGCTATGATGGTAAGCAGAAGTTAATCAGACAATGACAAATTTGTTTCAGTGTGTTGGCAGTAGAGCAAGGCACAGCTGGGAGCAGGAGGCAACAAGCTCTGGAGGAGAAGGTTGTGAGTTTGCCTGGGCTGCTCTGGTGCCCTCTTCTCTGGCTCTTGCATCATCCCCCTGTGCTTTTGCTTCCTGCTTTTACATTGCAGGCTGTGGGAGCATGAATGCTCTTTTACAGCATGCCTCACAGTCCTCACACACTAGGGGCTTGGCTGGGCCTTCAGGGTGTTACTTTAACACATGTGACCAAAGCAATTCCTGACCACCGGTATTAGCGACACAACTGACTTCTTTTTGTGACCATGAGATTTTCCTCATTGTGTATCTGTTGGCATGAATGAAAGTCCCACCCCCCCCATTGCTCTCAGTGTAGTTTTCAGCAGTCCATTGTATTGTTCCAGAGGCTGGTAAATGATAGGGGCTGTGATATATCCACTCAATGTCATGTTCTTTGGCCCAGGTGTCTATGAGGTTGTTTCAGAAATGAGTCCCATTGTCCGACTTGATTTTTTTTCTGGGGTGCTGTGTCACCATAAAACTTGTTCTTCAAGGTCTGGGATAGTGTTCTGGGCAGTGGCGTGGGGCACAGGATATGTTTCCAGCCATCCGGTAGTTTTTTCTACCATTGTAAGCACATAGCACTTGCC
>VYZV01020564.1:129571-144687 GCA_013401275.1 Pandion haliaetus | reverse complement strand
AGCAAATGAGTATTTAAAACAACATATCTCCATTTTGTTCCTGTCTGGCAAATGGAGTGTAAGTACATTATTTATATGAGAAAGTTTTGTTTGCTCAACAGAATAAATGTGATCCTGAGTTAACATTGCTGTCTAGATGTCAACAATCTTCATCTATGTATGAATAATAAAAGAAAGATTCTGACAATTCTTAATTAGCTGGTAATCTCTACGTTTTCCTTTAATGTCCAGTAAAATTTTAATTGCTGTTTTAATGATCAGTTTATAACTCTTTATTAATACAAACCATCAAACTGAGATGGTTACTCATTGCTGACTCAAAAGCAGAGCCTCCTTACAGATTTTCCCACTTTTCTGCCCTCCCTGTATGTTTTTTGGGGGTTGCCCTTTGAAATTTCTGCTGTAGGTATTAGTAGCCCCTGTGTATAACAGGTTGATCTATTTTCGAAAAAAATAAGGAGAAATGGTAAAATAAAAAAGCAAATGGGCCCAAGAATTAAGGAAGTCTGTTATGGACCCGTAGTGCTTCTCAGCTGACGAACTTGGTCATTCCTATCCTTTAACTGTTAAACTGTCTGTGCTTTACGGAACAAAAAAAGCTTGTTGTCTTGAAGTATTTGCACATCTGCTAATATGTGAATGATCAAAGTGTATTTCTCACTTCACAATGTAACTCCAATGTCTGTTTCAAAACTGTCGCAAAAATCTTTGGTCTTATGGCTAGTATCCAAAGAAAAAGTGCAGTAACTTTTATTCCTATTTTCATGGTCTATAATGCTCCAGGTTAAGAGGACTTAAAATTCTTGGGAAAAGGTTTTAATTGTTGTGGCTTCTACAATAATGATATTTATTGCATGAATTCCTAGATTTGACTCTTAAAAGCTTTTAGAAACTTGCCAAATCACCTTGGAAAAAGAAGAAAAAAAAGAAAAAAAAGCTTGCTAACCATCTAACTACATCAGTGACAACTGACAGCTATGGGTCAGAGAATGGAGGGACACCTGGGATCAATTGTTGATGTCTGGATTTGATTTTAATCGTCTTTGCATGTGAGTGTGGACTAATTTTTGTCCTCTGTACAGATGTCTTCATTGGCTGCTAAACAACACTGTCTTGATTTATGAAAGGTCATGACAAAATGTTGCAAAGAGGTTGCAGGATGTTTCTGCAGCTAATTGAACCAGAAATTATTTTCCTTTCTCAGGGTGTATCTGGGAAAGGTGTGCCACAACATTTCTTTAAGAAGTGTGTGAATATACTGTGTCCAGTAGTGTGCATTGTGAAAATCTTCCTCCTTCTCACTTAGCATGCGTGATTCAGATGTCTTAACTATGTACATGATGTTATGTAGATTGATGTGTGAGCTTGAAAAAGGGATACAAAGGGATAAAGTGGAACTTGCAGCAGCCAAAAGTCTTTCTGAGTGGTTATGTGTAGAACCACATTCAACAAACTTCATTTTGCTAAGTTTCATCACTAGTATTTTTAAAAAATAGGCCAAGGGCAAATAGTGTATGCTACCGAGGATGAGTTTGGGGTATTTTCTTTCAAATTCACTCAGTCAGGTATTTCTCAAGAATAGGGTTGTGTACGTTCCAACCTGTAGGGAGGAAGATGTGTTTTCTGTAGAATTCTCATAAGTAACAATTTTTTTTTTTCCCTCCCAGTTCTGCGTGATGGATTACTCTTGCGTATTTTGTACGTCCTATCTCTAAAGACTCTCCATTGCCATCAATGCATTTAGTCAGTAAAAACAAACCAGGAGAACCCAGGAGAGTGAACTGTGTGATTAACATTTGCCATTTTTTTCAGTGCTGACATGGGTTACTAATGAAGTACTATAAAGTTATTCTTACTAACTCAGTTTTACTTTCTCTTTGTCCCCATACATAGAAAAAGAATGTAGATGGGGGTCTAATAAATTTGTACAGATATTTTTCCGATGGTCTGAAATAATCATGGTCTTATTGCAAAGGACCCTAGTCAAAATCTGAAATACAGAAACCCATCCTGATCCACAAATCAGTAAGTAAATAACTAACTTTTTNCTCTTATGGTATTATTGCAATTTTTTTTTTTTTTTTTTTTAGAAAGCACTCAGCAGCTCCTACTAAATTATTTGTCGTGTAGGTTGTTGGTTTCCTTTAGAAATATCTGCTGGCTCAGGTAAATTAGGAATGAGTTGTTAAACACGTACTAAAGTTCTTCATTTCACTTGCTATTTTAAAATACATCCTCAAGAACTCCCATAAAGGAGTATGTAAATTATTCCAAATTTTTCTCTAGCAATTTTCTAAGAACTTTTTGTTTATTTTCCTCAGCAGGCAGAGTTCAAGTCTTTACCTTGCATTAAAGTTATAGTGTAAAGCATTGACGTGATACTGTATTTTTGAAAAATAGAGAAGTTGTGCCAAGTGTAGGGATAAGGGACAGAAACCTCTTCAATCTGAATTCACCAACTGGAAAATAAACTGTGTCTGAGCAGTTCTGATGGAGAAGCAATCCTTAAAAATGGAAAATAGTCTTTGTTCTTTTATTGCATTTAGTTTACAAGATGAACAAGAACCAACAGGGCAAATAGCAACTTTTAAGAGATTCCATTTTCTTTATATTTATAGTTCTACAAAAAATACAAATCCCTTCCTTTGGGAGGATTTATATAGCCTCTTACCATCCCTTGAGCGGCTCTATTATACAGGATCTTACCCTTTCTTGGCAAAATTTGCTGTGCCTTAGTCCAACAATAAAACAAAGGGTAAAAGTAAAATGAGTGATTTCTAGAGAATTTGATTCTTCAATTAATAACGTCGTATTCTAAAAAAAGTTTAGAACTCCCACTCTGAAATCAAAACTAAAACTCATGTTAGATATCAATTTCCACTCAAGTTAGGTTTTATTTTTTTTCTGAGGATTATAGATCCATATTTTCCATTTTTTAAACAAACTTAGTTGTGGATTCAGCTTCTTTATTCTTATATATATTGTATTTTTATTCATATAACTGCAGGGATTCCACTGTTTTAAGACTCTTTAATTGGCAGCATCTGATATGTGGTATAAAATCCTGGCAAAATGGCAAACCTCCCTTGACTTACTGAGCAGGGTCTCAGTTTTGAGGTGCTAGGTCTGGCCAGATTCTTTCACTGAAATAACTTCACAGGTGCTGTGTGGGATGACTGCCCACCCTGTCTGAAGGAGAATGGAGGATGGAAAATCTACTAATGATGTTCAGCCCCACACGAAGCAAAAGCGATGCAAAAAATAGCCATGGGTAGGGGATGAGGCTGACCTTGCCCTTTCAGGCTGTGACATTTGTTCAGATGCGTAGCCTTGAGGGATTCACAGGGCCCTTTCTGCTGTGGCTTGAATGTGTTGGAAACAGCATTATTTCCTTACCTTTGCTCAAATCGAAGCTGGCCAGGAGACCAGTGGTTTCTTTTAGGTGTGGATCTTGTTACTGTGATCCACGTGTATGATACCTTAAGACAGGATGACTCCATGTAGAACATAACCATAAACCTCTTCAAATATGAGCTGGTAGTAATATAGTTTATGAGCACCACATGTTAATGGTGCTTTGTGATACGTGTCATCTGCCTGGGGGTTGAGCGCTCTTTGAGTTTGTTCTTTGTATTGATTTGAAATCGGTCACTTTTGAAATATTACCATTTCTGAGGCTATAAAGCTGCAAAAAAGTTGGTGTCAACAGTTTTACTCCTCTAAACTTCATATTCTTTGTACTGTTACCGATTAAATACTCTGACTCTGCAAAAAACGCTCTTGCCCCTTCTCCAAGGAAGAATTAATCTGAATTTGATGAACCAGTGGGCATGTTACTGTTAGGAAATTGTTGCATCCCAGTTACAGAAGAGGTTCCTTGAATT
This sequence comes from Pandion haliaetus, assembly GCA_013401275.1. Taxonomy (NCBI): domain Eukaryota; kingdom Metazoa; phylum Chordata; class Aves; order Accipitriformes; family Pandionidae; genus Pandion; species Pandion haliaetus. Next base: position 140,803 of record VYZV01020564.1, on the reverse strand, counting down.
CCCAGCAATTTGTCACATTCAGATCTTGTTACAGGCAAAAAGAACACACCTTCTGCACAAAGCCAAGAATTTACCATTAGTATAATTAAAATCTTAATTTTCAAATCAAAGGATTATTATTATTCCAGTTACAATAACGCTGTCACTTATACTTCAAAGTAAATACAGCTAAAATGATGCATGCATGTGTTTTCTAGTATGTACCGCCTTCTCTAATGTTATGCTTACCCTTCCACTGGCACTCTGGGTCTGGAGGTCCAGTTTTTTGATCTTGGCGGAAGGGGAAGTTTCTGGTGAGTTGTCTGCATCTTGAGTATTCTGAGATCATCCTTGGGAGAAGTCTTTCTCCTCACTTTAGGATCCACTTGCAGGCATTTTTATGTTTGCTAACATGGTCTGCACCTATCTCATTCTTTACTGGTCTGTAATTCCACATTACACTTGAGTTTACTATATATGGTGGTTTTGACATATGTTTGAGACTTGTTCTTTGCTCTCTTGGTTACCCCTGCAGCTGGTTTTACCTAACTTCCAATGGCTTATCCCTCTCCCGGCTAGTCACTGACCACTGATTGCCAGTGTCTTATAGCCCTTGGACCTCTGGGATCATCCTGTGTCCATACTGACAAGGCTACGTTGCTGTCCTATGCCCTCCATGTTTCTTTTTGGTTTAGGATCCCAAGTAGTGCTTGTTATTGCCACCTCATACCTAAAAGTAAGCCTCGCACCATACAGTTATACAAAGCTAAACTAAAGGTAAAGCGACGTAGGTAATAGTCACCTAATAGTTGTTTAGATGATTGCTCTTACAACTAAACGAGCTCAAATACAGCCCTAGGCAGGCCCAGGCTGACACATCCTCAGACCTCTGCTGGTAGCATAATGAAAACCAAGGATAGCCCATGGCCTGTTACACGCAATGGCAACAGTGTATTTACTGCGCAAGGGGGCTGCAATAGAGAATTGGCAAGTGGCAGAAGTCATGGTGTTTGGGCTTACTGAGAGGGAAAGCTGGGGCACGCGAGGAAGGAGAAGTGTGTGGCTGATTCAACAGGTGAGGGGTGAGCGTGGCGTGAGGAAAGAAATAAGGCATTGACTTCAGTTTGCTTTTGTGTGTCTTCGGATGTGAAAGTGTAAGGATGTAAGTGAGCATCATCTTAGTGTAGAAGCTTTTCTGGTACGACCTCAGTTTTAGAAAACAGGGTGTTCGATGCGTTTCAGTTACAGGACTGTCGGTTAGCAGGAAATAGACCTAACACTAAAGAACAGCCAGTTCCCAAAGTTCTTAAAATGGTCTCCGGCACACCTTGTTACCGACCAGTGTGTCTTGGAGTGCCTCTTGGAGTGCCTCCTCTTTGTGTTTTCTGTAGGAGACGATAACAGGTCTGTGGTCTGCTGAGAATTCCTCCCCCCCCAGGCAAGGAGAGTGATCCCCACAGGTCCTGTCCCACCAGTTATACCAAAAAGCGTGTTTTGCTTAACTGAAATACTTTAACCAAATCAATCACCAAGGGGAAAAGTGAGACTTTCAAAAGCACTACAGGTCTGTATGACCTTTGAGTATTATTACTCGTTATCTATTTAAAAAATTTTATTATATTTTGAACAAAGTACTTGTTCCATTGAAAACTTGATTAATATTTGTAGCAAATTGAAATACTACTTCTTGAAGCAGCTTGTCCACAGTCTTTCTTGGGGGGGNNNCCATGTTGGTTAGGGAAATCTCTTCATCAGTGTTTCCACTGGTTTAATCAGTCTGGTTTCCAGTGCAGCTTCAGCCAGAATGTGGTTAGACTGAAGTTATTGCAGCTGCTGTTTGAGAACAGCAATAGGAAAGGATTGTCAGTAGTTTGAAGACCGGCTTGGTATTTTGGAGACCAGGCTAAAACTCCCTGCTCTGCCACAGACTTCCAAAGTGCCTCAGTTCCCTATCTGTAAAATGTGAGCAACAGTACTTTTTTACAACCAATGATTTGTGAGGAAAAATAAAATTATTAAATATTCTAAAAATTTGGGTGGGAAAAGCAACCTTAAAACATATTTGAGTAGAGAATCTTTCCTTTATTTTCTGAAATAAAAAAAAATACAAAAAACCCAAAACCAAAAAAACAACCCCAAATGTTATGAACTTAGCAGTGCTTTTTTTCGTTGTTTTTTCCTTCCCCCTCAACTAGTCATTATGTCAAGAGAGTTATGACCAAACTTGGACCCGCTATGAAGAACCTAGTAGGACAGTGGAGTTCAAAAATCTTAAGAAATCCAGGACCTGGAATTCATCGCCACTACATTATAACCCTTTCATGAAATACTTTGAGAAACATGGGAACTGATGAGACTGTTCTTTAATGAAGAAAATCAAAGATGATGAGTTCTATAGGCAGCATTGAGCTAGTTGTCAGCAATTAGCTTCAGACGAGATTGTTGTCTTTAATGTTTCTTGACTGTTCTTGGATGAGTTGGAACATACGATGAAAGTGTAATTACAGCCTTTGATATTTTGGTGGATGTCTCAACGCTTCCTGGAAGTAGTCCAACAGGTTGTTTGGCCAAGTGGTTTGTTGGGTAGCCAGTTGCCTATACAAGTAAAGGAAGAAAGAGAAAACTGTTTAATTGTTCATGCAGTAAATGGTCTCTTCACATACGTTTTATGATGTGGTATTTTAAATGCATCTAAGGAAAAGTCAATCTAATGAAAGAACAAATGCTTTTTGTCTCTTATGTGGATTGTGTTACTTCTATGCTTATTGTATTATTTGAAGTTCAGGCTTTTTAACGCTAATTATTAAAACAGTAAGTTCAGTGTGTCTGGCGTGAGGAAAATGAACGCTTTAAAGAATACAGACTGTGAAAGTGGATTCTGATAGGATGTATATCAGTTTTGTGCTGGCCTAAGTACTGCTACTCTGGAATTACATCAGTGCATTGCAAATGTGAATCAGGATGTTAGTGTTTTAAAAACAGTGATATATCATTTCAATCTGAGTGTTTACAATTTGGACGCGCTTAATTTCAGATTTCTCTGTCAGATTCGCATTTAATTAGACTTCACGTAGGATATAAATTGGAAAGTGTGGACTAGGTCTAGTAAGTTGTAGAAAGAGAAAAAATTATTTTGGAAACTGGGAAAGATAGTGGCAGAAACGAAACACAAGGTGCCTTATACCTGCTGTGATCAGGTGGAAAGGAGCAGGGAGTATTTTCCCAGATTCTTTTCTACAGAAGCTCTACGAAGGCAGGGAAGAGATAAGAAATGTCTCCCCTGGGTGAGCTACCTTAGAACAGCATCAAAATATCTGGGAGGTAGATGTCCCCACTGAAACACTGGGTTGGCAACCATCACCTTGTGAAGGGCAACTTCAGCTCTTAGGGGTCTGCAGATGGAGATCTGGAGAAAAAAACCCAAACTTAGTTATAATTCACGTTCAGTAAGTGGGAACTGTGAACCCACCAGATGCCAACACATCTGAACCACTGTTCTGAAGACCTTTGCCCGTGATATGTTTTCCTTATGCTTTGCTGAATGTCTGTGGAGGAGGATGGAGCGAAGGCTGTCCGCTGCAAGCTGTTTCAGGGCTTTCACGGGTACGCTTCTTGTAATACTGAGCATATACAGACAAGCATGCCTTGCATGTTGATCTCCCCTTGCCTTCTCTGGTAGCTGTACGTTACACCTCTTCTCACTTGTACGGAAAGAATAGTCAAATGTTGAAGTAACTTGTCTAATCAGGGTCACGTAATGAGAATTTCTGCTCCTTGTTACAATAAGCAGCTTAATCTTTGTGATAAATCCCTTGACCACAGAGTTAGCGTTGCTGTTCTGAATTACACCTGTTTAAAACAGTTGTCCCATAATACTTATCGTCTAGGTCAATAAGTTCTGGAGGTATTTCAGAATGATGTTTTACAACATAAAATTTAGACAATTTGTCAATTTAAACAAAATTGGATGGACTCATGGGAATCGGTGATAAGCCTTAATTTTGTCTGTGATTGACTGGATTTTTTTTTTTTTAATACAGTACCTTTTGATAATTGGCATGCCTGAGCTATTCGGAACAACAGATACCTTCCCACAGCAACTCCCACTTCCATCTTACAATTCAGGGAGAGAGTGCACCACTAAACGTTCCTCACCTTATATTTGCAGGTGGCAATTTGTAGCTTCAGGAGTATGGATGAGGATCTGGGATCAAAAGCCCATGGTTACATTTCCATTCTAAAAGGCTGGAAATTTTCCAGATATGTTTGGTAAGAGAATTTACCTAGGGCGAATCTGTGGTAATGATTACTATTCTTTCTAATAATCTTTTGAAGAATTTCTCTTGCATTTCAGAACCCAAATGGTGCTACTTTCATTAGGCAACATCTTGTTTCTCACAGTAATTGCCCAGGGATGGGGGGGAAAGAAAGAGGGAGGAGGGTTACTACCTGGAAATCTTAGCAGAAAATCGAATTTCATGTGGACTTAAGCTCAGTACGTTAGGAGGTCTTTCAGTGTTAGTGCACAAAATGACCATTTGTTATGCAACTATGGCTGTAGTCTAATGAATTATCTATGTATTCAAATTATACCTGGTTAATTAAAAGTTGCCAGCTTTAATTAAGATAAATTAAAGCTAAAACTCCACTCCCTGCCCTTAGGTGAAAATCCATGGCCTTCTCTTCCTCCCGATCCCTACTCTACCTCTTCTTTTTCAGATAAGTTTTGAATACAGTATTTTGGAATATCTGTGCACACTAAGTGGATAGCTCTGAAATTAATTATCTTTGTGTTTATCTTCCTTAAATATTTCAAATTATCATTAGCTTAAACGGATCCCAGATCTGAAGCTTTTTGTCTGTGGATGACAATGATGAGCGTAAAAGCATTCAGATGAGACACAGAGGGAAGAATTAGGGAAAATAATCTACAAGTCAATTTTGTCTGTAGAAACGGTCAAATGTCACTTGTATAGGAAGAAATTTGCAAAGCTCTAAGAGAACATCCAACGTAATTTTCAAGCACTGCATTTCAGTCAGCATGGGGAATGAGGTGAAAAATGAAAATGAAATTAATAGTTGTGACATTTTTGTAAACATTTCAGCTATGAAGATAAGAACCCTTTTTTGCTACTGTTTTGCTGAGTATGCTTGTTCAATCTTTTGTTAAATAAGATTGTGTAATTGAGGATAAATGTGTGCTGTTGTATTTTTATTTGCTCGTAAAGTTACTCTACCTGTACACATGAAAGTAGTTGTTTGAGCGCGTAATTGTGTGTGCTGATGAACGAAAGACATCAAAACTCAAATTTAGTAATGAAATCAAACAGACAATGCAGTTTAAAAGACAAGGCCTTAACAGAATACTTACGGTATATATAATAATTAAATTCACAGCAAAAAGAAAATCTTAGTGAAGGTGCAATTACCAACATTAAATTTGTCTCTGTATAGGACTGGGGGTGTGTGTCTAATAAATGACTAACTAGCTGTTTTCTCTTAGCCATGTATATGGTGGTGTCTGCTGGATGCCTCTCATTTTTCTTGCCTTTTGGACTGGAAAATGATAAATAATATGCACCCTCTGGTATGAATTTCTATTTGCGTGTATTTGGCATAACACAGGCATCTTAGAAATGAGTGAACATTTCTCTCACATCTGGAATGTGTCTAAATTATCACCAATAACGTCCCCACTACAAATGGCTGAACAAGACAGTAAGGCACTGCGTCAAATTTAGTCTAATTCTTTCTGCTGTTAAACGAACAACCACCAAAAACCTGAAGTCGTTATTGCTCCTAAAGTCCTGTTTAAAAACAAAGCAACCAAATTTGGAATAATGGCTAGTTTTTAGTGCTACGAGTTGGCTTGATTTTACATTGATTTCGAGAGTCTTATCCCCTGTGTTTAAGCCCATACATAATAGATTACGTATTCTGTAATAACAGCAGCGTTTATGCTCTGGTGATGTTCTGCTAAAATGTGCCTGAGATATTATGGTTGTGCTTAGCTGAAGTAATTCAGTCCATGGACTTGCTTAGCATCTGAAAAATATTCCCATCTCAAGATGCACAGAACCATGCCTAGCATTTCTCCTACCCTGTGAGCAGGTGGCCAGCACATTGGTGCAAAATGTCCAGCCACGCTGCTGTCTTCAATTAGGATCCATTCAAAGCTGACTCATCTGTTACTATGGGGCTCTTGTCAACCTGGCTGCTTTCAACCCGTAAGTGTTAATGTGTATTTACCGCAGTGCAGTTGTCAATCATTCACACCAACACCCTCATGGCAAGGATTTGCTCCATAGGTTTAGTAGTGGTGCTGTGGGGATGGGACTGCCTCATCCAACCTGCAAAACTCAGGACCACGGTTTTGTTTTGTGCATCTGTTCCTTTTATTTTTCATGGACTGAGTAACAATTTACCACCCAAAGAGATGAAGGGGTATATCCCATGCCTGTTGTGTTTGGATACCAGCACAAAGATGAGATGGTCTGTGGTGAAGTCTTGTGGTTTAGGAAATTGTACTGCCTGTTTTATTTTTCCAGCAGGGTAAATCAAAGAAATAAATAGAAAATAAGTGATTTAAAAAAAAAATTTCATTTTCCATAACCAAGGTTGTACTCAGAGTAATTCATGAGCATGCCTTAATACTGTGTGGTTTGCTGCTCTGTCCCATTTTTAAGGAGCAGAGAAATGGGGGCTGGTTGATTTTGTGGACTTTAAACCCTTCTCTGGAAGCCTTTTTACTACCGCTAGAACCCCCTCTTTCTTGTGTAGATTCATCACAGCTGTTTGTGGCACAGCATCAGCTGCTGCTCAGACCCTGTAGTTGAAAGCATGCCCTTCTGCAGCCCAAAGGCAAATTAGTCCAACAACTTAATTCTTATGGGATTGTGGCTCTTGATTACTGGGCTCCTGCCACAGAGGTGATTTAATATCTTTTGAGTCTATGTGGACCAGGGTTGATGGAAGGTCACTGAGAAACATGCAAGTTTTCACTTTTATTTTTTTTTCCCAGTTTGGGCTCTGGTGACACTGATGCAATCCTCACCTTTTATTTTCCTTTCCTGTTCCCCACTTCTGGCTCTTGTAGCTTTGTCTAGACTACAGATATGGATGGTGTGGGAATAATGGGCAAGTGTGCATGTGCATGCACGCACACATTTTGTATCTTATAAACTTTGTATTACCTATGTGAAGTACTCCTGCCTGAATGAATAGTGTTAAATCAGAACAGGCTGTGAGAGGGGAACAACAGGAAATGAAAGACTGGCTAAGATAAGGTATTCAGCTGCATCAACTGGTTTAATAAAAATGTCGCTGGTACCTCCCTCTGTATATGCTTTGCCTTGCTTTACATCCTTAGCTCATCACAGCTAGAATGATGTGGTGACTACAAAGCACATTGGGAGGTGGATCTAGGGGGGAGAGGGCTGCACAGTGAAGGAAACGTTACCTGAGCAAGTATCCCAACCTACTGAACCGGTCAGAAACACCATGGCCCGTGGTTGCCTGCTGTGCCTTTATGCCCAGGTGTCATTTTTACTTCTGCACAAGTGCTCATTGTGGTATTGACGGGGGAGGCACTTACTACAGGCAAAGTGAAAGGGCCTGTGGGCTGTCAGTGTGTGCTTTATCCTGCTGCAGGGGTTGCTGAGAGTGCAGGCCTGTTGACACAGCAGAGTTATTCGTCTGCTGAAAGCAACCAGCAGTGTTTCTGCTGGATTCGAGGGTCTGTCTATAGCCTTGGTTTCATTCCTATGATGCCTTTCCTTTACTGGCTGCATGAGAAATAGTGTTCAGATCTTTTTTGTCTTGTTAGATAACTTGCACACATGCACACGCAGAAAATATTGTCTTCTCATTGTTTTACTTGATTCGTATCTGCCGTGGTTGTGTCCCTGTAGGTCTAGGTCTCTTGGAGATAGAGAGGGTGAGATAATCTAGTGACTCCCAGTTAAACAGACAAGCCATTTTCAAAACCAGAATTTTTAGTTATTTGTACTTAGGTTAGGACATGCACTTCAAATATACCTTCACAGGAACATAAAACTTTCATAAGCCTCTGCATTTCTGCTGTGAAGTTAAAATGCATTTCTTCAGCTGGCTTTGTCTTCTGCATTGTGTGCAAGAGTGGGAAAACCCAAATCCTGCTAACACAAAACACACCCTGCACACTCACTTGTTCCCTGGGCAGCAAGACGAGAGAAGGCTTGAACTGCATATGACTGGTATTAGTCACACTGATTCTTAATGTACTCCTTGCTCTGAAGAGGCCGTCATAGGGAATTACACCCACACAGAGCAGCGCTGCTCACCCCAAAATATAAGGAGCTTTCTCCACCTGGTCTATGAGCAACTGTAGTAAAACAAAACTAGTAACAGCAGAGTATTTAGGACTAATGAACAAAAATAAAAATGGTTCTAAGTCTTACTAGGAGCTAATTCTGGGCTTCCCTTGGTCGCCTTCTCCACCTCCTCTGTTATCCTTTCAGTAGAGCATCTCTTTTTCTTCCTACAGCCTCTTCCTTGCTTGTGCTTTTCCTTAGTTTGCGTCTCTCTCTGGATCTCCTTCATCCCAGTGTAAATTTTATTATTTAACTGCCCTCTCTGCTTTTCTGCAGAGAGCTGTTTTCTGTCTAGAGTGGTTTTTACTCTGTTAGTAGAATGCCTTGCACAGTGGGGTCCTCTCTAGTGGTGGGGCTCCAGGGCTCAGTGATAATGAAAATAGTGTAAAGGTGTGATACTTCATCATCATTTGCTTTTATGTTGTTGTCAGTAAGAGGCTGATGTAAGGAGCAAAAAAGTATCGTTGGGTGATCTGAGTATGGTTATACAACCATTTCTTCCATCTTAACTAGCCTGTGACCAAATATATTCCTTGGTGATTTTCCTTACTGCATGGCTATATAAAAATTCCTGGAGCTGCAAAAGTGTTTTTTTTTTTTTTTCCCTTGGTGTAGGAATAAATCATGCACAAGTATGACATTATCATGCTATAGAAGAGGCTGCCAGGCTGGTTTCTTTACTGTGATATGGTTGACTTGCCACAGCTCAGTGTTGTGAAACCAGCTCTTTGCTTTGCTATAGCCAGGTGAGCTAAGAGAAGCTGACAGCTGCCTTGTGCTCTCAAAGTGCTGTAAATTAGGCATGGTGAATTAATATAGTAGGGAATTTTAAAAGTTACCATAAAAGCTGTTTTGTTATGTTGTGGGGTTTGGGGTGGTTTTTTGGTGAAACACAACCATGTTGAGGTTTATTCTCATCTGACAGGTCATATGTAATTGGCACCTATAGTAGTGTAAGCTTGGTATTCTTAAGCAGTTAAATAAAAAACCTGAATGTAGTTCTGAGCAGGTGAAACAGAAGATGAATCTATTTTAATTACAGGGCTTTTCAGTTTAATTTAAGTGCTGCCACTTAGTCTTTATTTGCTGTCCTCTAGGTTGTATTTAGATTTTTAAGAAACTCATCTAGAATAGTTGATTAGTCAGAGATCTAAATGTAATTCCAGTTTACTTCTAGTATTTAACAATCTCTTAATCTCTGTGGCACTGCAATCTGGAGGGTTTTTATTTTAAAGTTCATTTATACGTATCATCTGTGTTAAAAAAAAACCCCTTTGTTTTAGATAACTATGAAAATGTATGAAGAGGTTACTGACTTGAAAGTGTGGGTTAGTTAGCCATGTCTTTCCATCACTCTGCACTGGTATCCCCCAATGACTTAATCTAGAAATTGCTAAATTGAGGTCCCCATTGACTGACTAAATTTTTGTTCTCGTGAGTGCTTAAACTGTTAGTGTTTATATTGAAACTGTTTACTTACTCATTTGGGTAAAGGCTCAAAAAAATAATTTATTGTAGTTGTTGTTCTGTTTTGAAAATAAGGAGAAAAAAAACCCCAAACCAGTTTGGTCAGATGCTGTATAGAAAACCAGTATAGACTGTTGAATTGCTTCTGCATCCCTTTGGGCATCTGAACCTGCTACTAATGAGCAGAGTATTGTATGACAAAGGACTGCAAAATCAAATTCCATGTATATGGGCTAGATAGATATAGTAAGAATGAAACACAGTGAACATAAAAAGAAATGGAAGGGGGTAGGATGGGGTGGTCAAAAAAAGCAAAAAAAGCTTGCATTTTTTTAGGGCTTGACAGGTTAACCTTTCCTGACCCTAAAAAGTGGAATGATAGAAAAGCGATGAAAGTAGGTCTGATTTGTGGGTTTGTCCCTAGCTGTGCTCTGACAGAATGTGAGGAGATCCCAGCAGGCTTCCTGAAGATGCAGTTTTCTCCTCAGCAGGGACACTACCACTTTCTTACCTGGACTATGACTACATAGCCAGTTTCTTTACAATGAGGGTAGGGAGACACTGGGACAGGTTCCCCAGAGATGCTGTGGATGCCCCATCATGGGAGTGTTCAAGCTCAGGTTAGATGGGGTTTTGAGCAACCTGATCTCGTGAAAGATGTCCCTGCCCATGGGACATTTGTAGCCTCTGTAAATACAAGGACACGGGTAAATACCAGGTACAAGACAACAGGTTCTTCAGGAGCCTGCTCTGCAGACCGTCTGTAAAATTGTGTCTTCTCCCGTTCTTAGCATTCAGCAACCTGCAGGTGATGTGAGTAGCCGAGGTTCTCATTGCACTCATGAAAGCTGTGGGCTAGCTCTTTGGGCTGGGTGAGGTTGGGTGTGCCAGCACAGCTCTGGCCTGCAGGAACTGGAGGAGAGGCGTTCACATGGACTGGGAGAAATATAAACTGGGAGAGGATTGCCTGCACCTATTTATGCCTATGCCAACAGGGTCCTGAAAAGCTTTTCTGCCCTGCTGGTGTTAATCACTCTGCTTGCAGGGGAAAATTGAAGTCCCTTTAAACCTTTTTTTTTTTTTTTTTTTTTAATAAGCTGAATAAGCCACCCTGTTTTTTAACTTCCTAACCCTCTGTTCTCTTATTTGTTCTGGTAGCTCTGTTCTGGTTCAAATAAATGTTTTATGAGCTTGGCTGACTGTAAGTGTACGCAGTCTTCCAAAAGAGGCCTTGCTAGTGTCTTGTACCCAGACACAAATGTTTGTCCCTGCTGGAAATTCCTCAAGGTACATCCAGGGTTAGATGGCATAAACACGTGAGAGTTACCCTGTGTTTGGAAAATGTAGCCAGATCATTCTGCCCTCTGCCGTTTTCCATCTGTGGAGCTGTCACAGTAGAAATCTAGTAATCCTGTTCCTGATTTTCTGCTTTTTT